>JAUYWI010070433.1:0-14430 GCA_034780595.1 Parotoplana pacifica | reverse complement strand
TATTTTGGCGAAAATGACAGCCTCCCCAAATAAGTCATTGCGTAGAACTTCACTTGAACTTAATGTTCCAAAAAGCAATGTTTGTTAATATTATAATAATATCATAAATAAATATTTTCTAATTGTTCCTATGATGCGCGACTTTGTGGACACCCTGTAGGAATTAGGATCACTGGTTTGTGCCTAGACCTATTATAACGCATTAATATAGATTTTCTGAAAAAATAATTTTATTAGTAATATATACATTTCGGAAGCAGTAAAATGATGTGAAATGTCATAAACTACTTACAGCAATTTAATTGTAATAAAATATAAATTTTAAAAAAATAGACCTGACCCTACGGCAGCTTTATGGTGGACCTCATAGACCATAAATATACGGTTGGGTTAGTAAAAACCCCAATAAAATACTGCTATTAAAATGCATTTAACAATGAATTCACTTATTTAATTAAAATAAAAATATATACTTGTAAAATAGAAAGTATATCAAAATATCAGTCGAGCAAGCTATCACGTTAGAAGAAAGATATTCACTAAAGATAAAACATTCCAACCGTTATTCTTTAAATTCTATAAAATTCAACAATTTTTATAGATTTGTATTAGAGCACTGGCACCAAATTTGAAGTCAATAGGGACAATCTTTAGAATTTCACCCTTTTATGAAATCATCGACCCTAGCTCGGCCCCCTTATCATTAAAAAATGTTTACCCCTTAAAAACATTACAAATTTCAGCTCAATTCCTGCACGAGAGGTATGATATTTTAGGGGAGTGACCCCACATCATTATTATGCGTAATCAAAATAAGGTTATTAACGAAGGGTTAATTATTAAGAATAAGTTCATTGGCATATATGTTCCATATCTGAATCATTTGGTGTGTGAAATATAAAATCATAGCTTTAGGTATCTCAATGCTAAAAATGAGGTCACTGATTCTATTTGATTGCCCATGATTACCGCAATATTGGAAATGAAAACATATTTATTTGTTTAAAATGTTTTATTATAAAATAAAATATATGTATAAGTAGATGGAAAAGAATATCAAAGCACATACAATAAAATGAAAATAGATACCGTATTAATCATAATATAAACAATTATTTTAATAAATTTAAAAATTACATCAATTAATTTTATATATTTTTGCAGAATTGGATGAAAATCTTAAAATACCTAAATGTAGAGAGTATTTGGGCGTTTATGTTAGTAAATGAGAAATAAATACATACATACGAGTAGACGCAGTTTATAATACAGATTTAACAGTTAAAAAATAAATAAACCAACATGCAATGTGTAATTTGTAATAAACACTAAACCATTATTTTTCCTGTGTCCATAGTTAGGTGGTTATGTATGTACACTTTTACAAATTATATTGAAAATACGAACATTTAAATGAATAAATGGCAATGTAAAAGTTTCTTTTTTTATTCGTCATCTTCTAAACCTTTCTGACGCTTAAACATTTTGGGAATTTTGCTTTGCTGAGGAACGTCGCCGCCATCCGACCCAGCTCGACTTGAACTTCGGCGAGGTAAGCGACTGGCTATATTGGACCGTGGAAGTCTCGGAGAATCCAGTCCACCAATGGTCTGATTAGTAGGGGCTGGTGAGGCAACCAGACGTGGTATCTTGGTGGCCCGCGATTCACCTCCATAGTCAGAAGACCCGGCCTGGCTTGACTGTCTGGAAGGAGCTGTCTGGCCAACCGGGCGTGTTGGTGGTACAGGACAATATTGTTCAGAAGTGTCACTGCTATTGGACCAACTACGCGTTCCAGAGTAACTGGGAATGGCTGTCAAGAAACAAAAAATCAATTACATCTCATGTTTTTTTGTCAGTGAATGTGTCTACTTTTTTTATAAATTACAAATGATAGAATATAGCCTTGTTTTGAGGACAATTTGAGTATTATACTGAGAAAAACAATAAATCCATGCATTAAATAAATCTGAATTTTTTCCCCTATAATCTATCAGTTGAAACTTTCTATATTTTTTTATCACAAAATAAAATATCGAATTTGTTCGGCTATCAGGTTTCACCTTGTGGACAAGAACCAACGTTTGAAGGAAGAGTTTTTGACCTATAAACATAATAATAGCAAATTATGTTTAATTTTAACTTCTGGAATGACTTTTTTGTAAAAAGTAGATTTTCAAACATTTGAAAATTTTGGACCTACTTTGAAAGGTCCACCATGTGACCTTGTGATCATGTGACCATGTGAAATTACAAGCTAGTTTACTATTTAAATTTTATCAGAGTTACCGTTTACTATGGGTAGAAAATAATATGTGCTAGGGCCGGAGTTGGGTATACACCCCTTCTTCAACGAAGGGTTAAATAGACATACCACTCTCTCGAATCCTCGATGACAACATTTGCGGTGAATCGAGACTGTCCCTTCCAGGTCGACTATAAGCTGCGAATGAATTAGCTTTAGACCTGAAGGCCTGCATTGTTTGGGCTACGCCTTCAGCCAATACAAACTTCTCACGAAGCGTCGCTCGAGAATTTGCTGAAATTGGAAATACATCAGGCTTGGAATTGAGCAAATTGAAAAATCCCGGAGCTGGACCTATCACTAGCGAGCGAAGCGCGAAACAATTTTGAAGTTATTTTAGGGTGCTTTATGTAAAATATTATCATAAAGAAAATTTTATTGTACATTCTTGTGTTCGATTTTTTTTAAATCCCTGAAATCCCGGAATAATCTCATCCCTGTTGCATAAGCAAATTATACACATTAAAAAATACGTTCATTTAGTTTTCAAATGTTTATTAACTTTGCTCAAAGATTTCTGTACATGTAAAAGCAATAGTTTCACTTTTGGGTTTTGAACTAACACACTTTTTGAAGGATTTATTTATTTAGTATTTGAGAAAAGTTCATATGATTAGTAATAATACATTTTGAGACGGTTAAAAAAAACTTGACAAGTTAATAAACTAAATTTACCTCTGCATGGATCATTTTTGTTCAAAAATTCTTCCATTGTGACCCATCCACCACCTACTCGAACCATTACGTCAGATCTTAAAATGCGCACTAAACGTTGAACCTGAGAATCGCCAAACTAAATAAGACAAAAAGACAATGTTAAGATTATATAAATTCGACTCACAATCTCATCACATTGAATTGATATTCTTCACGTGTCTGACGCCTTGGTGCAATACACCTCCATGTTAACGACTGCTAATATGCGTTGTATGATAAGCATTCTTCCCTACTATCTCACCTTATAGCGGCCATCACTAGTCTTCTGAATGAGGAAAGGTCTGTGACAGGAACAGGAATCAAGGTGACGCATCACCTCGTCTTGAATAGTTTCTGCCTCCGTCATCTCCTTGGCAGGTTGACGCTTGTCTGCTTGCATTGCCGTCAGAAAATCTCGATAATTGATCTGATCATTCTTGTGATGGTCAAAGATTTCTGCTACAAGAGCCAACTCTACCCGACTTGTAGGAAATTCTAGAAAACGGTATTTTGAAGTAAGCACGGTGTCACGATGTAATACTAAAATTATGTATGCAATCAGTTGCTGAAAAATATTATAGAAAATAATAATTTTGAAAGAAAGGCATATAAATCACCATGAGTACGGAATGACTGACTGTTATCATGCAGATTGGTACGCGGTGCAGCATGAGTGACGACGTTTATTAATACTGTGGCTCCTTGAGCTTTTGGTATAACCCGGGTCAGCCTCAAAAGTCCTATCGACAGTTGTGATCCTATCTGGCAAATTTGTCACCACTGGCTTTAAGAATGTTCAGACAAAGGTATTTCGGCGGTCCAACACCGCTGTTAGTCCTTTGCGAAGATATAGAAGCAGTGGAGACGTACATCCAGCAATTCAGCTAGCGACATCGCCGGACAATAACAACATGGGTACCCTCCTTTTCATTTACTTTTCGTAAACACATACTTAAAAGTATAGCATTTTTAGGAACCCCTTGTTTTTACTGGATCCTTCATGTAGGTAGACGTAATTTTCCATTTACTTTGTAGTACATACCTGTAGACAAAATTGTGCCAATAAAATCTTCTCGGGTTATTCTGCCATTCTTTGCTCGATCTTTACGATGGAATAGATCGCCAAGCGTCGCCTTTTTATAGTTGATAAACTTCAGTAATCGATTGCGCCACTCATCAAATGAAAATTCTTGTAAACGATCGATCTGAAAACATTAATGAATCGAACATTGATGCATTATGCTTTAGGGCCTTTATGGTTCAATAAGACAAGCAGACAAAGAAACTGACATAACAAATTACTTACCTCTTTCACATAATACAAAGCATCCATTAGCTGATTTCTTCGGTCTAAAGCTGCGACCCACACATGGCGCCAAAGTTGGTTAAGTTGACTTACTCGTGGATTTACATATTCAGATTTGTTTTTCTGGGATTCTGTCGACATTCCTTTCCTAATAAAAATATTAAATTAAATACTAATATTTTCTGTTCGCTATTCATCCTAGATGTAAGTGGAGATTCTATGTTGGAGAATCTACATATATTGCATCACCACCAAGGCTGGTCCAAAACTGGTGGTATGAATAGAAGATTAATCGAAAAGTTTTAAATCCTATACTATGAAGAAAATTATATTTTGTAAAATACGAGTACTAGCGCATAATTTAAATTTTTTGTTTTTATCTTTCAGTTTATTAATTTATTACGCTGCTGTACAATTTTACCAATCTATTTTTCAAATACATGACCTAGTCCCAATTAATCCCCGTGGATGGCTTGGGCTGAAATTTGGTACATAGGTACCTTGGAAAAAATCGATAATGGGCCGAGCTAGGGCTGAAGACGTCATAGAGGATCAACAATTAAAGGTTGTCATATTGACTTCAAATTTGCAGTGTAGATCCATTAGACATTCAGTAATACTAATCCATATTTTTAAAAACATTATTGATTATCAACTTTTTGGGTGTATACCCCTTCTTTACCAACATAAACTATTTTACCTTAATGACGATTGTCGGCCTGGACCAACATCATTGGCTGGATCAGGAACAGGCTTTTTCTTAGCATTTCGCATCACGGTATCGTACTCAGGCTGACGATTTTCTAACTGTTTCACCAAAGCATCCTGCTCTTCTAATAGTTGCTCCAATTTGTCCTTATCATCTACACCGTCTGGCAAATGTTCTTCCGCTGCGGTCGTCTGTACCTCGTCGACCTGAACCAGCCAGCCCAGAAGATCATCAAGATATTCACGACACTGCCGAACGGATACCAGATGCTTGCGGAGCTGGATACCACGTTGGGTAGACCAAGCCACTAGCTGGAAAATACATTAGATTGATTTTGTCTTTTGATACCTTTCAAAACAACCAAACGCATGTTTTCTCTCACAATTTCTCAACTGTCAGTCTATACGATGGATGGTGGTGTTATTCTTTTGTTTTAGCTAACTACTTGCTTTAGAAAAAAAAATCCAAAATTTTAATACTTATTAGCTCATGATACAGTACTGTGCAAATTAATTGCAACCCCAATAACTTTTAGATAATTTTAGATTAATATGAAATAATTTATTTTACAAGTAATTTATTTTAAGCATAATTACAGTACCAATAGTAAAGATATAATATAGTCTAAAAAAGAGTTCCAGTGTATAATAAAAGTTTCTATATCCAGTGTAACCTCTCCTAGTGTGACTGAGTTTGGCGACACGATTTGGGATTGTTCTATAGGTATTTTGAATCATCCTCACGATGTCAACATCATTGTGCCATATCTGCTGCACTGCTGCAATCAGCTCGAGGTGAGTGGTGTAGGCACGCTTGTGGACCTTGAATTTGAGAAGTGACCAGATATTCTCAATGATATTCATGTCTGGTGAAAATAAGGGCCAGGGCAGGACCCGAAAGCCATTCTGCTGTATTGAATTGATTGTATTGGGGCATTGTCGTGCTTAAATATGAGGTTGCCACCGTTGGTTGCAGGCACGGCATGATTCACAAAGATGTCCACGTAACGATCTGCATTTATGGTGCCATGGATAGGCACTATGGCACCAGGCCCATCTGTGGTGATGCAGCTCAAAAACATAACCTCAACATAGAAATTGCGGCGTTGCACAATGTGTGCGTCGTTGATTCTTCCACCTCTGGCCCTGCGAACGACGTATGACTTGGCAGCACCAACTTCCATATCAATTTCGTCACTAAAGACTACATTGCTCCAATCATCGGCTGTCCATTGGAGATGTTGGCGGGCCCAATTGTGATGACTATCTTGCGGTTGGGTGTGGGAGCTGGAGCAGCGCGTGGGCGGTGGGCGACAAGGCCACTGCGGATCAAACTGCGCCTGCCGGTGCTGGAGTGTGCCTGCATGACCTCCCCACCCACTTCATGCTGTAGCTGGCGTGATGTGAGGCGTGGATCGCCAAAGGAGGCGCGAGCAAGTCGACGCAGGTGCACCAATAATGCGGCGGCGTCCACAGCGCCCTGTGCGGGTTGCAAAAGTTGTACCAGTTGTGCGATACCTGCTGATGAATCGGTTCGCCATCCATCCACTTAGTTTAGATATATTGCTATTTCTGCTTGATTACTGCCTTGGATAAAGTGGTGAATGACCAGGTCGCGGACATTTTGAGGTGTATCTGGCATGTTGGAGCTGCACTACCAAACGTGGAGAAAATGGGAATTTTCTGCGAATAAATTATATTTTAAATTCTAATTTAATTTAGATTTTCCAAAATTAATTAGGAATTTCCAAAATCTAATATTATCGTAATTTGCACTTTGTTAATGGAGTTGCAATTAATTGGCACAATACTTAGTTGTTATAAAATATTTACTACTGTCTTTTGCCTACAAGTAGTATAGCTTAACTTTATTCTAATTCAAATAATTCAAATTGTTTGGAGGTTTTTGGTAGTTGTACCTAAGTCTATTATTTTGTTGTTTTTTAAAAAATATGTTGGAGAAATCCTAACTGGGGAATATTTGGTTAAAACATTAAAAGAAGAATTTCTAACCAAAAGTCTTTTAAATTGAAATGATGAAATCGAGGAAAATCCTAAAGAGATATTTTAAAGTAAATCTGGAAAATTTCTTAACAAAAAAAGACAATCTCAGAAATTAATACTAAAATACCTTGGAAGTCACCAGGACGCGCGTCAACCGAGTCATATTCGGAGTCCAAGACTGCCGATTGCCGCAAGGACCTGGCTGACATTTCATTCTTGATCGTTGGTTAAGCAGACCAGGTTGAAGTGCCGAAGATTTTGATTCTCTGTAGTGCCCATTTCGGGGATTAACCTCGTAGTCACTCGAAAATCATACTGTCCAGCAACCGATTGCGTGGTACATGGGTACCTTTGGAAAGGTTTATTGAGACTGTTTGATTTTTGAAGTGTTCTTTGCTACAGAACTTTCTCACTGCATCTACTGTGGTATGAAAGTGTACATGATAAATTCTTTGTTTCCACATGAGAAACAGACACACACGCACTTACAATTTATCGTTTGTTGAACCTAGTTTAAACAACGGAATATATATTATACAGTGATGTAGTTACCAAGTATTAATCAATTCGATTAATATTTGACTTTAGGATTGATTTTTTTGAAGTGCACATTGCCAATTTGACTGAACATCATTCTTTATAGGGACACTACTTAACCTTACTTGTGATCTTTATTTAATTATCCAAGAATGATTATCCTGAAGAAGGATCATGACTGAATTTTAATTTTTTTTTATTATTATTTATTAATTTATTTTAGAAAACTCTGAGGAAACCGTGGCGGGTTTGGAACGCCAACTGGTCCGATCATCCGGTGTCACTTTATTCGGTCCAAATGTCTCTATCCGTCTGTTGGTTCGCTACTTGCAGGCATTTTTGCGCTTTCAAGAAGAAATGCAGCCTACCTTTTAGTTGCTACTATGCTGTTCTGTTCTGTCCTGTCCTGTGTCCTGTCCATTCAATGTCGCCTTTATCTTTCACTGTCAAATCAATTTTCAACTATTTTAAACTCTATGATATCGATTTTCTAATTTGTGACCCTATCAGTTTCCAAACGGTAATGATGTTCTCAACTAACTAACAAACTGCAATTACATCACACCGGCACCGGTATTCTGCCTCTGTCCATGACTACGATGATGGAATTTTATTGAATTATAACATGATAGAATTATGCATTTTGTTGGTAACACACTTTTTTCTTTCCAGTTTCAATTGTGATGACCAAAATCCAACTAACTTAAATGAATGACTAATCCAATCTTTGTATTTGTATCTGAGACTAAAAAAATCCACAACGTATTTTGTATCATACATATACAGCTAGTTTATTCTCGATCATTTGTTGTTTTTTTTGTTGTTATTATTTTGCATTCTGTTTATTTTATCATGGTAACGAAAGTACAGGGCTTGGTAAGATTATTGGAAGAACGTGTGATCGTCCATAGAGCAAGAGCCCAAATTATCCTTCTTTCTTTTAGCACCGATAATTGTATCTACTTTATACCGATTTTAATTAAATTTGGCACATTCATATATCACATGTCCGAGGGACTATAAAAATCCGTTTTAGTTATTTTTAAATACACCCTAGCAACCGCCTAGAAACGAGTTAGCAGTATAAAAATGAAACTTCTCCGATTTAACTGAAATTGGGCATAGGAATAAAACAGAATAATACAATTAGATGCTGATTGCAACAAAAATTACGTTGATACGACCGATGGTTCGTGAGATACATAATTTAAAAGTGATAAAATTTGCAGCATTTGTTAATTTTTAGTTCCAGCTATCCAGGCCTTGAGCTCTGTGAGCTAGCCAGCCTAGCAGAGTTTTAAGGACTTCTTAAAACAGCCTAAACTTTGGACATCCATAGCTCGTACACGGTCAAACTTATAATAACTAAATTAGGCGAGTAGATTGAGCTTTGCTCTGTTAACAACGTGTGTAAATTTCGTACTATGAACTACGAACTATGAATGCCTAAAGTTTGTCAATTTTTAAAAATGGTTCCTTTTGTCTTTATTTATTTCTTCGGCACCGATAATTATAATAGTCCCTAAACTTTAACCGATTTCAATGGAATTTGGCACATATATTAAGTGTCCGAAGGTCTAGAAAAATCTGTTTTAGTTTTGTTGATACACCCTAGTAACCGCCTAGACACGAGTAATATGTGTTAGTAGTATAAAACGAAATTCATCGATTAAACTGACATTTGACATAATGCAACAGAATAAAATCAGATGCTGCGATTTGCAACAAAAATTACGTTAATAATTGTATTGTTCCTGATATGTATTATTTAAAATTTACTAAATTAATTTTCATCTTTTGTTAATTTATTGTGCAAAATATTTTTATAGAGAAAATGTGAATGATTTTCTATTAAATTATTTTTTATGATTCTAGAGCTCTCAAAATCGAAAACACCTACGATGAGAGGTAGGGACTTATGACCTATCCTGCCTCGACTAATTTTCAAAATAGTCGTAATTTTGCAATTTGGTCTACTTATTCCATACTCTCCACAAATAATGAGTTTTAAATATAACAGTCCTAGATTAAAAATTAAAAAAAAAACAGTTGCGGTATTTATCTCGTTACTTTTGGTACACCCCTGTTATAGTTTAGAAATTGTTTAGCAGCACGAAAGTGACATCTTTAAATGGCACTATCTCCAAATTACTTTTATTGAATTTGGACTCTTTCTATATGGACGGTCACACTGCTTGTTATTTGAATATGTTATAGATTCATATTAAATGGTTTATTTTAAATATAATAAAAACAAAGAGATCCGATCTATATTTCGAAACATGTACGCTGTTCTTTGTAAGTAGAATTGTCAATTAATTATTTTTTATATTATAAACTAGCCCTGTACAATCTAGATTTTTGTGGTGTGGCCAGCACCCTTTATATTTGCTTCGGTAACGCGGGATAGATAATCTAAACAATCTCAACTTGTGATAGCGTGATATGGACTGTACATCATTATTACCTACCAATAATTATCACACAAATGTTTTTTGCTTTTTATAAATATATTGTCTTACCTACTTAATCTTCCTAAACAAAAAAAATAATATTGCAATTCAATACTTGAGTAATTAATATTATCTATTGAACTATTTTATTCCTATAAGTACCAAAATACGTTTTGCCTGCTATGTCTATTTTGTTTTGCCCAATGTTTGTTTCAAATGTCTACCAAGTATTAGTAATGATGATAATATTTATTGACTAATGTCCTTGTTGATTTCTTTTATTCATAATATATGTGTATCTAATGCATTGTATCTGTATCGAATGATTGATTGTGTGGTTCTTCTCTCTCTAACTCTCTCTACAAATTAACTGCATTTTAAAGTATTTTGTTCATAATATAAAGAGCAATTATTATTATGATTGCATAATATTTGTGTAATTATAAGGTTGGTTATTTGACTGAAAATGAATTCTAGTGATTTTTTCCTCTAATTCCAATAACATATTGTGTAGGAACTTTTCTAAAGTATAGAGCAGTCGGTTAAAAAGTAATAATTTAAAAAAATTAATTATATTTTTAAATTCCTACTATTCTATGCATATCTCTGGTTATAGTTTTTATTTCAAAACAGTGTACATAAGTTGAACATTCTCACCTTCATCCATAGTTGTCAGTGATAGCTGCTTTCTTCATAGACCATACACATTGATTTGTTATTTTTGATATCATACCATAACAGTCAACATGATTTAGAATAAATAGCAATATCCGAATTACAAATATTTTTAGTGATGACTCAGTCAACAACGTCTATGTCCCTAGATTCAATTTGCTTTAGTTCGAATGACAACAGAGAAATCTATTAATTTATTTCAAATTAATGAACTGGAAAGTATAAACTTTATATAAATAATAATGAGGCTATTGATGCTTTGGTGTTATTCTTAGATGAAATTATATTTAGATGTTCACCATCCATCAGC
This sequence comes from Parotoplana pacifica, assembly GCA_034780595.1. Taxonomy (NCBI): domain Eukaryota; kingdom Metazoa; phylum Platyhelminthes; order Proseriata; family Otoplanidae; genus Parotoplana; species Parotoplana pacifica. The sequence continues at coordinate 3,436 of JAUYWI010070433.1, read as the reverse complement.
ATAAGCTACGCGAGAACGGTAGTTGTAATCTGTTTATTTAAAACATAACTAATGAGTACAATTCAACACTAAGAATGAATGTCTGCAACTTTGGACAAATAAATCAATATTTTATAACAATTATTCTCAGAAAATTTACGATTTACTGGGAATTGAACACAGCTTCTGCAAACCTCCAAACACCATTTGAGTACTGGCAATTGAACGAGAATTCGAACTGCAACTACATTAGTACACGAGCGAACAGAATAGAATAAGACAACTATTAATTACGCACTGAACACATTGCAGAAATATAATTCCAAACTGAATTTACCATATCAACGATATAAGGGGGATGTCACCGAACTAATCAATGAATTAAAGTAGTTAATATGAAGCAAATCATTTTTAATAATTCTCATAAAATTCACGAGATACCAGGTCTTATGATTTTCTGGTTATGCTAACATTTAGTAATTGACTGAAAATTCATACTACAATTGCACTGCACTGCAATAGCATAGTTTCTTAGGACGATTACATATAGTGAAGATAATACATATTTATGTTTAATACATAGACAATATTTGTCGATTATTTTCTCAATCGAACTGTATTAGTGTTGCTCATTGTTTTGTTTGTTTGATCACTTATTACTAACTGCTTTAACCGATTATTTTTGTGATTATTTGTATAGCTACTGGACTGTCTTTGGGCATTTCTAAAGACTTTTATTAAAAATTATCTATTAGCGTTGTTGCGTGAGATTTTTCAAACACTAGATCTATCTTTGAATTGACATACATTTCATATTTTTGCTATAATTTCTGTTTTTTGCTGATTCAATAGATAATGGAATAATAATACCTATGATGAATTAAACAATTTAGTTTTTTTGGAAACATATTTACAGTATTATTATGCCTATCTAGATGTCTCTTTGTCATGTAAATGTTATAGACTTTATATAATTATATATGGCTATGTATTTTAATCGTTGACGGCTTACGTAATCATATGTGTATAAAGCATTTTTTAAGAATGAGAAATTAAGTATTATCTTTTTATTGAGCAATTTTCTATTTAGATAGAATTAGTTTATTAAGAAATAAAAATATGCTCTCTATTTTTATGCAATATTTTCTTAGAATTCTATTTTGTAGCCATTATTCATTTCATGTGTTTTTTAAGTAGTATAATACTTTTCAACAAAAAGTATTCAAATGGACTCTGCTGTTTTAAGCACCATCAATAAACGTGATAGTTTCCTCATACGAATTTTTACAGATACTAATTTTAATATTTTTTATACTCGTATTTAGGTTTATAATTTTAGCAGAAATATTTTGCACTCTTAATTTCGATCTATTTGCCATCAAAACTTTATTTATTGATTGTATTTTAATTTTAGGAAATATTACATGATTTCAATTTATAGGTAGTTTATTCATAGATATTAAATCTATTGACTTTTCTGTGATTTTGAAGTAAAAAGTGTGACAACACTACTGCCATATATATTTTATTTGATAGCTCATTTCTGTACTAACCATATGTGGGATTGTTTTGCATTTTGTTTCTAAAACAACTTCAATTTATGTGTAAAATATGATCGAACTTTTTTTTATGTTGATTATGATTTTGAGAATATTCCTTCTAAAGTTATTGTGGTTGCATAGGTGTAATAAGTATTCTGCTGAACCTACAATATTGTGTAATAGATATTTTAATTCCAATATGATCATAACATTAATTGACTGTTTTGGATACTCTGTTTAAAAGGTAATCAGCTTAATTATATAATTCAATAAATGTTAATAATTATAATAAGGTTAAGGTTATGAAACAAATTTATCAATTTGAAATGCAATAAGTTTTCAACATACTTATTTTGTTCTTTCAAGTAATAATCCTATTTCTTTTTTTGTATACTTATCTACATTGTCAACTGCCTGTGGTATCGTTTTGTATAAATACATGTTTTACAACCCACTCAATTTAATTATTGAGTGTTTAGTACTCCCTAGAAGTAAAAACAAATTACGGTGATGTTGTTTCCATTCCTCCATGATGAGAACTGTTTAGTATGCAATTTAATTGTTTATATCGCTATAGTGTATAGATAAAATAGATAATTATGTACACCTACCTATATTGATTGTTTAAAACCAGAACTTCCACTTTATTCGATGCAAAGCACTGTTCGATGACATACTGACCAGGACCTGCTGTATGGTATTCCATCAATATCTATGCATTTATGCAGATACATAACAAAATATACACTGTGTTTAGAAAATACTAAATGATTGATAAATTGTTGGTGGTTTTTATTATTTCAATTATTGTTTTTTTGAAGTTGGCAATAATGTATCTATGTATACAAAAGCATCATATTTTGAAACTATAATTTTGTTGAAATCAATAGGTATAAGTTATAATACAGCCATTTACGTTCTTATCATTTTATTGTACTTATTTATTTTAAATATTTCTTTGTACAAACAATCAAAACAAGAAACTTTCTCTCGGCAAATTATTGTCTTGCTTTAACAAGATTATATATACGTTCACTCTGTAATAATGTACTGATTATTTGCAATACACTCATTATGTACAATGCACAGTGCGTTTGGTTGGATTTCATTTATTATTTTGTTTGCGAAAACAACCTAAAAGTAGTCTATTTAACTTTGGTGACATACTGACTTGAGAAAAACTATTATTGATTTTGAGGCTATATTGCCTAAAATGTCTGTGCATATATTATTTTACCTGTATCCTTATAGAGTTGTCCTTATTTAAAGTTGCCTTGATATTTGCAGGAAATAAATGCATTCCGGAATTTTAACTTTGTTTACTTTTCTATTCTTCAAGGTATGAACTGTGATATTGATTCCCTAACAAATAAATCAGTCCCTTAAACTTAAATATACATATTGTAGGTATATATGTATAAGTGTATCTAATTTCCCTGTGAAAACATATAATGATTTGTAAAAGAGTATGCATTTATATTAGAAGCATTAAACAAGCAAGAACAAGTAAAATGTTCAAAGTATCGGTATAGCTCTACCTGAGTCTCCTTTAATGTGTAATCGCACAAAGTGAGATGGGGAAGCAGGCCATGGACTTGGCCCATCGATTCTGGAATGCGGCATTTCGAAATGCTATAGCAGTGATGGCAGGCGCCCAATCCTGTTGGAAATGCGTAGAATACCTCTCCTGTAGGGCGGAGGCGTATTTTTTACAATTCATATGTCTATGTGACATATCTACCTTAGAGATTATTTCTCATTTGGAGCTAGGGATGTTTTAAATGGAAAATGAAATTATAGAAAAAAACAATATCCCACGATCACAACACGTTCATCTGCTATAGGCTGTCCCATAAAGAACGGCGTTTTTTACCAAAATACAAAATTTATTATTTACATCATAGACAACAAAATTT
>JAUYWI010070422.1:0-14430 GCA_034780595.1 Parotoplana pacifica | reverse complement strand
TTCATTGTCTATTCTTACTGTTGCTTTTTGATTTAGGTAGAGATTTTGAATGAGGCATCTATCCTTCCAGTCAATTCCTAATTGTTTGAGTGTTTCCAATTTACCCTGTCAAATGCCTTCTCAAAGTCGATGAAGCATATATAACCATGTGCATATTAAGTGGGTTCCACTGTACAGCTCTGACCTGGATGCCCTGAATATCCAAATCAACATTGAAGAAGCCCTCAGAGTTGTCACTGGGCATACCCAATCTTCCTTAAGAGGGACATAAACATCATTATGAATGAAGGAAAATGATGTTCAAGAATGCAATGAGTAAACAATGATGAGGGAAACTGGCAGCTATTAAAGGTGAGAGATGCAAGCCAGATATAAGTGAGTGTAACATCATTTCAAAAGGCAAGAAAGCAATGTTAGAATGGCAGAGAAGAGAACCTTGGAAGAGCATTAGGAAGGGAGGTGTCCTATCAATACCAACCTTGTCACAAAGGGGATTATGGATCCAGATAGGAGGAGGAAAGATACTTTGGAACATTATGGCAAAGCAGATATGGTGATTGCATCAGACAAGTGGGTACTGGCTATACTACATGTAGCTTGCAAAATACACACTAATTGGGTCACAGGTTTTAGGGCTCTTGTCACTGTGATCAACTACAGATGGTAGTCAGCCCAATGGGTTCATAAATAGAGAAAAAGGATCAGGCAAGCCTCAGTACACTCCTTCAACCCAAGTAAAACTGAGACAGCTATTACACATACTTCAGTTGGAAATATAGTGCTCCTATATAAGTAAACTAAGTTGTTAATGCTTTTGCCTTGGTTGACCTTCAAGCTTGCCAGGAGACCCCTTTAATCTAACTGCTTGGATCACTAACCCTGGCCAAACACTCCTATCCTTACTTATGGGGTTTAGGGTCAAAAAAGTAAAAACATAGAATGGTCAAAAATTAAAATGCTTAAACTTATATAGACCTAAATTCTTTTTCTGGCCTTAATGGAATTCTTAGTTATGATCACAGTAGCCACTGATGATGACATGTTCATTGCTGAAATTTGGCCAAACCATTGGTATCCATAGAAGGATAGTTTCTTTTCTCAAATGTGTCATTCTATCAGGAGGGGGTGTTCTTAGCTCTCCAAAGATGCTAGCATTTGTTGTGTGCTCTCTGTAGCTGATTCTCAGAAACTTTGTCCAAATCCACATCTCTTCTGTACTTGTTTCATTGTCAATAAAATTGTGGTATTATTATGCTCTCGATAGATATTACTATGGTTATGTTATATCTTTGGTTTTGAGTTAGACAATATTTATATAAAATGATCTCTGTACAAACTTTTGAATAATAATAAAAAGATTATGATTTAATGAAATAATGTTTAACGTTGTAACAGAATACATATTTCATTTACTGAATGTATGAAACACAACAAAAATATTAAGTTCATAAGTAGAAATCATTGGGGTAGAATTTATACACTAATACTTGATTAAATATATAATTGCACATTTTAAACTAATTATTAGATTTTAAATGTTTAAGATTCTATAGTTTCTTGTATGATTTTAACTTATAAATTGTTAATAGCTTAGAATTTAATTTTAAAAGACATAAATAAGGAGCAGGTAGGTATAAATGAGATAAAGTTATTCAAAAATTGCATTTAAATATTCAAAATAGCAGTTATTTAAGTGAAAAGCAAGTGATACACTTGGATGTACAGTTGATAGTTGCAACATTACTGTATCTGTAAATATAATCTTGGCATACTGCATTCCCAACTTCATCTTGAAGATCATTGGCAGCATTAGGTACCATTGGATCAAACAATAGATTAGCCACAGGCATCCTTAAATGCTGGCATATATTGTGCAAAATGCACCATGTAAGTACTACACATGGAACTTTTTCCAGAGAATATCTTGCTGGTCACTGGAGTACATGGAATCATCCCTTTAACAGTCCTATAGTTTGTTCTATATTCCATCTGCAGATAATAAATGGCATTGATAATTTCTTTGTACATATGCACATATGGAGTGAATAGGTACCATCTACAGGGATATGTGCTGTCACCAAGTATTGACAAATGTGAATCAGTCTGGGTACCTGGGATTCATTCCACACTGGAGCATCATAGGTGCTACTGATGTTGCTATAAGTTATAATCTCATGCACACACAAACTGAACTTTAAAAGAATGTGGATCTGAAGAGGCTGCAAGAATAAGAATATTATGAAGATGAAATTTTTGCAGGAAATAATTGGTGTGTACTGCAGTTGCATTTTTAATCTGCTGGCCAAGGAATCCACTTATATATCATATTATCACATGTAATTCCATCAATTACATGCCAGACACTGCACCAAATGGTAGATTTTGAAGAGACATTTACATGTTGAATGTTCCAAAAATAATTTCCTGTGCCTAGCAACTGTAGTGTAGGGGTGACCCTTTAGTGTCACTAGACATGTCAGCAGTGCTGATGGCTAATTTTTGGTGTGTCTTTGATTGTGTAATAAACTCATTCATGTGCAGCTTTAAATTATATATAGGCAGAGTGAGAGAGAACGTTTGTTACTGCAAATCTAGGCTGTCTTATGTTTGTTTAAGTAGGCAGGTAAGTGATGATAGCAGCACACATGGTATGATTTGAGTACTTAGTGCTGAATGGGCACCCAGGATAGCACAGCTAGGGATGCTGAAGAAACTTCAGAGGGCTGCATACAGAGCTGTGATGTAATCAGAAACTAATCAGTGTCAACTGTTAATAGCCTCTAAAAAATACTTATCAACAACAAAGCATGCCATAATTCAGAGCTTATAGTCATTTATAATCCATGTTTTGTCTCATGAGCAGTGCCTTCAAGCTGTGAATTTTTATGAAGCTAAACTCACTATCAGAGATATTGCCCAATGTCTCCAGGTTCAATCCAACACCATAAATGAGCTACTGTGCAAGCACCAAGAGACTGGTTCTGTTGACACCTAGGCAGACTTAACAAGTCTACAGAATGTTAGGATCACATATTACTACACATGTCAGCCCATGATCCCTGAAAGACCAGCAGAGCAATATTGATATCATACCAAATTTTTTAAAATAAAAAATGGTGTCTTCAAAAATGCTTATAGCAGTTAATTATCTCCAGTACTGAAGTTGAGTACTTGAAATAATACTGTTAAATTTGTTTGGCACTTATCTCTTTTAAAAATATTAATAAATGTTAAATTTTAATAAGAATATTTGTTTGTAAATTTATGCAATATTATTCATTGGTATTCAGATAAACCAGAGACTAAAAAGAAAGAAACTATAGGTTTAGAAATTGAGAATATAAAGCCATAGATCAAAATTAATCAAAAACATTTTTTAATCTGTAGTTTATCTGAATAATATCAACTTTTAACTAATACTACTAATTTTCTTTTCACAAAAATGTACTTTTCATCATTTTTATAAAATAATATCTATTGCCAAAACAACAAAGTTTGATACTTTTACCATTCTTGTAACTATATATTGACCAAGACACCTAATTATTTTCAAAAATCTATTATTTAATCCAAACAGGAGGACAAAGAATTTGCATCTAGTTACAATTTGTGATTTGTTTTTCACCTTAGTACATAAATTAAACTACAAAATTATATTTGAAAGAATGTAAATAAATGATAGAAAAAAAAGAGACAAATTGACTGAGTAAGTATGATACAAAAGCCAATGTATCACATATACAACTGCAAAAAATGCAGCCACCTTTTACATTTGGTCAAAATGTCCATTGAAGAAAAAAAACATGACTACCCAATATATTGATCAAGACAGCCTACATGGTAGAAGTGAACAATAAACATTGAGACTCAGTATGGAGTTTGCACTCCAAATTGAAAATCCTATTAGAGTTGACATTACTATTGGTAATCATTAGAATCCCTAACACTGCTGAAGCCAGTTCAGTATTGGGACAGGTACTATCAACTTTTGGCATGTTCTCAGCTGGTTCTTGTGTCTAAAGTGTCAATGGGAATGGAAATGATGGGTAGTATCAAACACTCCTGGAGTGTGTCAATTAAGCTGTATGGGAGACACATTAGGAAGAATTTGAAGGATTGGTTTGCTCTCATGAACACATTGGCAACTTGTACATTTTTATTCCATGGTAATTCTGGTTTTTAAACATAAGAGGAACATACCATGCATCTCTCTGAATCAAATGGCATTCCAAAGGTTTGATAATTTTATTACATTGTATACTTATGTGTATTTTAATCAAGATTTAGTAATACTATTTCTGGCAGACTTACTAAAAACAGCAGTAATGGAGTTGTTCCTAAATATATATGAGGGGCATTTCTTAAGTTTGTGCACAGTAATATTGATTACCATCTCTTTGCCAATTTAAAGAAGCCTCTTCATGGCAAACACTTTGCTAATATTGATGAAATTAAAATCGCTGTCCATCAGTGGTTTTTGAAGACACCGAAAGAATTCTTTGAAACTGGGATCCAAAATCTTACCAAATGATAGGAAAAGTTTGTCACCATTGATGGTGATTATATTGAAAAGTCTGGTCATGATCATGGCACTGAATCAGATTCAGATGGCTCAGACTCTCATATTGAATAAAGTGTATGCATGTTGTATCAATTACAATAAAATGAACCAATATTTGTACTGCTTGTTTTATTTGCACAAACTTTGGAAACACCCCTTGTATATTATAATAACCACAATTATGAAATTTTTGGTATTATTTGTTATATTGGTTCTTCAATCAACCATGGCCATTACATTTCTTACAAAACAAATGTGCATTTTTGGTTTAAATGTAATGATCATCACTAACGTTGTATTTTATCTGACTTTCAATTCAACTAGTGCTTATTTAGCTTTTTGGAATAATAACTGGATTATGAGAAGAGTGAATGGTTGTGCACACATAAAACTGGTTAAAACTCACCGCCGAGGGTCCTAAGTCCTGCACCCTATATTTGTTTTGATTGACAATTACAAGTTTGTCACTTTCACCACATAGATTATTTTATTGTTCTGACTCTCAACAGAAGTATTTTCAGAAAAAAATGTTAATGTAATATTTGTTTTGTCTGACAATTTGACATTTGTTACTCTTGCTACAGATACTTTTTTTCTCAAGTCTCCCACCATTATTAATTATGGAATGTTTACTATAGAATTAAAATTACAAGAGCCAGCAATTATAGTTGTCTAAAAAGGCTAAAGAAAATGATCCAATTACAAGCAAAAGACAGTCCAAGCAGATATTATAATTTATTTTATAAAACAATGCAATAGGTATTTGATTGTTTACAGCATACTCAAACTAAATATGTACTCCAATCTAACATGAAAAATCAGTAATGGATACAACACAAAACTACATAACAAAAATATCTATGTGGCGAGAGTGGCAAACTTTACATTGTGGGTCAAAACAAATGTAAGCAAATATGACTTGGAAATTGTTTATTTATATAGAGTATTATTGCAATTCGTTACGGGTCTATTAATTCTGAAACAAACAAATATTTTAGTTAAAAGCTTGAGCTATATTTCTTTCACACAAAATCTATAAATATTTTCATAGTTACACAAATAGCACCAATTTTTGACGTTCCTACAGTGATATATTTATATATCCTAAAAGCTACAGTGTAAATCCTTATGTGGCAAGAGTCTCAACATTATAAAATAATCTATGTGGCAAGAATGACAAACTTGTAATTGTCAGTCAAAACCAATATAGGTAGAATATAACATTGAAAAATTATATTTATGTATTTATATTTATGTATTTTGTTAAGGGTATATTAATTCTGAAACAAATATTTTAGTTTAAAACCTGGGCTATATTTCTTTCAAGTGAAATTTTTTTATAATTTCATATTTAAACAAATAGCAGCAATTTTTTATGTATCTACAGAGCTATTGTTTTTTTTATCTTAAAAGCTAAAGTTAGTGACTCTTGCCACATAGTGTAAATCCTTATGTGGCGAGAGTCTGGACCTAATAAAATAATCTATGAGGCAAGAGTGACAAACTTGTAATTGTCAATCAAAACAAATATAGGTAGAATATAACATTGAAATTGTATATTTATGTACTGTATTATTGTTATTTGTTATGGTTTTATTAATTCTGAAACAAACATTTTGGTTTAAAACTTGGGCTATATTTGTTTCAAATGAAATATTTTAATATTTATACAAATAGCACCTATTTTTGACATTCTTACAGAGATATTTTTAAATATCCTAATAGCTAAAGTGATGCTTGCCACATAGTGTAAATCCTTATGTGGCAAGAGTCTCACCACATAGTGTAAATTGTTATGTGTCAAGACTCTTGCCACAATGTTATATAGAGTACAAATTGTAAAAAAAATACATTTTCAGATTCACTCCACTAAGGGGTGAATCCAAAATTTAAAAAAACTAGCATTATATACATGTAAAAGGCATGTGTTAGTTCAGATATATTTTATCAAGAAAGTATACTTAATAAAAGACTTGTAATATGAATTGAATTCATTCTTAAATTATTGTGAGATATCTACCAAATACATCTTCTACATGATCAATAGATTCATATTTTTATTCTACTTTTTTAAGATTGCATGACATAAATAGGAATAGTTTAGATGATCAATTTTGTTATACTTTTTTAATAAACTTTCAGGGTAGGTTTCACAAAGTGGTATTAGCTACTACCAGGCTTATCTGAGGCTAAAAATATATAATATTACCTTTGTATGTAGTAACTAATACCACTTTATGAAACTTACCCTTAGAGACTATATCTTTATAATAATACTAAATAATATTCTGCTGATTACATATTGATAAATAATTTATTGCACATCAATGAATGATGGATATGGTAAATATCTATGTGAGTCAATAAATAGTGCCTGCCCAATTTTATGAGTTGAATTCATAGAAAAGTTCAATATCTATCCACCAAACCATCAATTTTATAAATCATTTATTCTAAGAGAAGACTTAGAAACCATTAACATTATTTCATTAATGTTGAGTATATTGTCTGGTTTGTATAGCAATCCTTCCCTCTGATGTAAAGACTTTTTACTTTTTTAGGTTTTATTAGCTGCTGCCATATGTACAAAAGAAGGCAAACGTAAGTCATTTATATTTTTTTAAACTGTCACTGTTTAATGCTTTAGTAAAAGAAATTAAATGCCATACTTAGCCACATGGCAGACAGTATTTTTTAAATCCTTCAGGTCAGTTTTTCTGAAGAATATGTTATTTAAATGATAAGCTAGTAAAAACTAACCCTAACAAAGAATTTTTTTTAAATTTTATTTGTTAACAATATTTAAAAAATCATGTTCACCATGTGGCTAAGTACTTTTAAAATTAAAATCATATAAAACTTTTTAAATTAGATTGTAAATTACAATCTGGTTACTTGTACAATTTACTCCTATATAGTAACATTTCCAATGCTCATGTCTAAAGATATATGATATATAAAGTATACTTCTCACAAAACATTTTTTAGTAATTCCATAGTACCTTTTACTCTATCTAATTTAGGGCCATCACTCATTGTTTGATAAGTATCCTATTTCATGCTATAAGTACATTGTCTTTCATAAAATGTACTATGGAATCATTAATTTTTTGTAAGAATTGTTCTTTAAATATCACATAATTTTAGAAATGGATATTGGAAATGGCTTGGGCTATATAAGGCTTATACAATTGTTTGATTTAAATCTGATGTATATGATTTTTGTATTTTTAAAAAGTCATATTTTTCTTTGGATATGTATTTTGGTGACCAGCTGTAGAAACTATGTATAATGAGCACTGTTTAAAAAACAAGAAACCTGGCTCAGATGATTTGGGGAACTGTTTTTGAAAATTAGACAATTTAACAGTTTTATAAATGGCTCTTAAGATGCTAATATAAATTTGATTTAGAAAAGTTCATTATTATAGTTAATAGATTTTTGTCACAAAATTTATGTCTTTTAGTGTATATACTTATATATTAGACAGCATATGTCTTCAGGATAATTTTATGAACTCTATTTAATATATTTAAGTGTCAACTTTACTATATATACTTGAAATTCTAAAATAGGTAAGTTGTTTGCATTTTAAATATCTTTGATTATAAGAATTTAAATGATTCTATTTTAGCACTGCTTTCTCGTCAATTTGTGGAAATGACTAGATCAAGAATAGAAGGTCTTTTAGCTGCTTTTCCTAAGTTGATAGGAACTGGTAAGCATTTGCATTTTTTTGAAAATGCATGTTATGATAGATATTAAATTATATAACTAAATTGGCTATCTAAACTGAAACAGATTTAGAAAGCTTCACTAGGGACTACTATTATTTCTATTATATTACACTGGCTATTAGTCCTTTATGCTGTATTTGTAATACACCAAGAAGTTTACAAATCATCATTTAAATTTTATTCTTTTTAACAAATGTTTAACATAGCAAATTCCCATGCTCTGACTTGATTTATTCTCCACAAGTTAGATTGCTGATCTAGTTATAATTTAATATCTATATATAGTACTCTCTTTTTAAATATTGATTAGGAATTCATAATAATATATTTTATTTTAAAATCTTACCTGAAAGTTTCATCATACTTTGTAAATGATCCATTTAATTTATTTATATTAATTCTTGATTTTGTATCTTTATACTATTTATATTTATCATGATACAATATAGATGTACAAACAAAATCCATTCTAAAGGACTGTAAGTTTTGAATACTATTATTTCTAGAAGTGGATTTTGAAATCATTTACAAAGCATTTTTGAAGGCCCATTTAATTCAATATTATACAGAGTTCAGCAAAGTTATGTTCAATAGTATGCATGAATTAATTACTGGTTATACACATTTTCATAGTTACATAGATTTTCTATGTTTCTGTTTTATTGTTATTATCTAAATATACTTTTGCCCAACTCTGTATAAACCAATGTCTTCTGACCTCATAAAACCATAATTTTTTAAACTCTTTCAAGGGACACTAGTACCTAGCAACAAAAATTATTTATAAGTGTACCATGAAAATTAATTAACAATATAGATGTACTGTTATTTATTGTTCAGTATGCCTACATTTACAAGGAAAAAATGGTTATTTTATTAATTAAGTTTATGTATTTTGTTTTACTATTATAAACCAATATTTAGAACCATATGCACCAATGTGAACTAAGTAAAGGTGAATTGTCTCTTAAAGTCAGTATTCACCAATGCTGACTAAACTCAAATAGTTAGTTTGAGATTTGTGACAGATATCTATTGGCTGATCTTAGATTATTTTATGACAATCCAGATCATACTTGAGTTTTTGTTTTCATATTGAATTTTATCAATGTTTGAATTTAATTCAAATTTTTAATAATGATTATTTTTAATGGCATGCAAGTTTTTTTAATGTTCTCTTCACAATCTTCTAAAATATTTTATTTCTAAGTCAAATATTGCACTAAATTTGTTGATTCAAAATGAATAGCTTTACATAGTACATAATACAAAAATAAATATGTAGTATTCTTTTTGAGCACAAGTGTATATCAAAAGTACCTACAGTTGGAAGTGGCAAACTCTTATGTTATTTCAAGAAATGTGATTTTTATGAAAGACAGAACATTTAAAAATTCTACTTACCTTTGTAGTTAAAGGAGTCTTTGATCATAACTTTGATGTTGTTTTCTGTAACAAATATACTTACTTAACTAGTTACCATAGAATATAGTAGGTCTGTCATACAAAGCAAAAACAATATAAATCACAAAAAGCAAATTTTTGGTTAAATGAAAAAATGTTCTACAGTAACATTTATTTTGAATTTCTTTAAAGTTTCTACTGTAATTTAGTTAATGTATAGAGTAGATATTTAACACATAATTATTACAAAAATTTACTAGTAATTTAAAAAAGACATATAACTAAAAAACAATGACTTACAATATTTCATTATTTTATTGTGAACCAAGGAAAAACAATGTATGCCACTTATAGCTATCTTGTGTCTTTGTTATCAAACTATTTGAACTGTTTTTATATACCATGCTCACAAACTAAGAACTGTTTATACCTAGACATACCCAAATCCAAGGCTAACCCTACCAGTGATCAAATGGAGTTCATGTGGGGCAACTAGCCTGTAGTAGAAAGATTGAGTAAAATTATCATTAGAGAAATTACCTATCACATACATAAATATATAAATTTTACTAATGTATATTACTCAAAATTAATTGTTAATACATGTTCATACTAAAGCAGATTCAGCTCCTTTAAAGTAACCTTTCAAAAATATGACTTGGCATTTCTGATAATACAATCCCTTGAAGTTTGAACTATTAGATGGTTGATGTGTGAACTAGAATTCTTGAAACAGTTGAAGATAGATTTACATTTCATTGCCAACTTTATCTTGAGGTGTCAAATTATCAATTTTATTTTGAAAATCTTCATGGTTTTTCATCAATTATGTGTGCATTATGTAGAATCTTTAAATCAATAATGATCAATATTTATTCATTGATTGGATATTAATAGAGTTAAATAGTCCACTATGTTGCCAGTCTACAGCACTGTTATGTCTGCCAAAGAGCAGATATAGCTCTTCAACATCAGCACATTTGTCTCACATATTTTTAGACATGAGCATTGGAAGTGGCAGGGGCTGTAGATGCAAGAGATACTTTTACTGATATGAAATCAAATTATGATTTTCATGACTTGCATAGGTATTGTTAGGAATATTAACTACTCTTTAGTTTTTTTGTAGTTACCTATTGCTGGTAGTTATTTTACAAACAAGTAAAAGCTATTTATTTGTGTTACTATCATTATATTTTAACTACTGAAAGAAGTTTACACACAAAATCCTAATATGAAATTCACAATTTTTGTTGTTATTAAAAAATTGATATTTTAAGAAAATAGTTTAGGTCAGTGTTGAATAACACATCATCATATTGAGGAAATATGCCATTCTTCTAAAAAGTAGTAGGTGAAGGTAAAGCATAATAATGCATAAATAAACAAAGGAAAATGTTGATCATGATATTTAATTTTATTATGCTAGATTACAATAGAGGCAAACACAAAATTACAGTTGAAATCCACATGGGTAGTAAAATTTGAAATCAGAAAAAGAACAGCAAACAAAATATGTTAAGGAAGGTCTGGGAAGGAAAACTATCAAAATTGGGATAGGTTGACAAAAGCCCTAGCAAAGGTTGCTTACTTTACTCTTCCCCCCCAAATAGGGTCTTTCACAAAAATTAAATTTTATTAATAGTATTTTATCTCACTTACAATTTTGGGATTACTATATAGCTATGACAATATGAAGAATTATCATCAACATAAAATGATTACATGACTGAATGTATTAGAGTAACCATGCTCATGAAGAAGAAGATCGATCTTCTCAAAATATACTGCCCCCATAAGCAATGGAGGAAATGAAAAGGAGAGCACAGACTTAAGTCAATCAGAGCAAGGAAGAAGACAGCAGACTAATGGGACAAAAGAGCTCAAGGACTTCACAAGAGATATCATAATCAAACACTGCCTACAAAAAAAGAAGGTGCCACAGAGGAAACATTAAATAAACTGGAAAGAGCAAACATAGAGGCATGGACAGTTGGGGGAGTAATCAGAAATGGAGGGGTAGGATTCACTTTCATGTGGGAAGATGGGAATAAAACAGTGAACTCAGGGGCAGCAGGAGCATATTGCAATAGACTACAAGCAGAATTTGTAGTGCTAAGGAACTAGCTGGAAGAGTAATGAGAAGAGGAGTTTTAGAGAAAAAGATAAGGGTGTGTACAGACAGCAAGAACCTGCTAATGTCTCCTGAAGGAGGACCAAACAAACAGTCAACTGAAATAAATGATAAAATTTGGAATTTATTGTTTGATTTAGAAACAGGATACATCTGCAATGGGTGCTGGACCTTGCTGATCTGCCAGGTAATGAAGAAGCAGACAGATTAGCAACAGTAGGAGCACACAAAGAACAGGCATTACAACCAATAACAATGCAAGCAGTAAAGGCAATGCTGAACCAGAAAGCAAAGATCAAATGGCAAATATTTCTGAAGGAAGAAGGAGCCAAATCAATAACCAGAAGAAACAAAGGAGAAGGCTTTGACACTACTGCATGGTTCATTGAAGTCAGCAATGGCAAACCACCAAATAAGAGGATGCTTAGCTACAAACAAAGAAGAATGTACCATCAAGTGAAATGCTGTAAATGCCAAATAAAATTCAGATGCTACATAGGAAAGTTCATCAACAGTAATGTCAATGAGAAATGCCCATCATGTGAAGAATCACAGACAGCAGAACATCTCCTGATAGAATTCAAAAATATAACTGTAGACTACTGTTCAGGAAGATATGGGGATCAGAACCACAACTGGAGAAATGCTTTGAAAATGGTCGAAAATTAATGTACCTTTTTGGAGAAAGTTTCCATTGGCATTTTAGCACCCTGATATGGATACCCTCAGCCTGAAGAAGAAGAATATTATGATCAATAACATTTTTAGGGAAACAGTTATTGATTTTAAATGTATTGCATAATACACTCAAGATTATTCATTTCTTATTTTCAACCTTAAATTTTACAATATTCATAGCCATGATAACTACTAATTCTACTATCCTCAGGTTTAAACTTCCAAACAAAATTGTTTCTCTGTTTAGTTTAATCCTGGTTGGTGCACATGGATAAAATTTAGTTCTGTACATTAAATTTGTTACCAGCTTTAGTCAGTGATTCTGAGGTTTAGTCTGAATTTAATCCAAGTTATATTTCTTAATTGGTTTAGTGTTAGTTTGTGTTGGTGCATACCAAATTTGTTATTTAGATTAAATTTAGTCTGAGAATAGGCTTCAACTGCATTGGTGCATATAGCTGTTAACTACCATATTTTTTCAGTTAGCTGTTTACTATTTTTCCTTTTAATTATCATAATTAAAAAAATGTGTAAATGTTATTTTAATAGCTACATTCAACCATTTTCAACAGTATTTTTTCTTATTTCTAAATAATATCTTATGGTACCACTAAATAATTTTTTGTCTGAAATTAATTCATTTTTTAGGTTTTAGTAATTTGAATTTTATAATAGATAGATAGCTTTAAAATTGATTTGTCTTAGTCATTTGGTGAATCATTATCGATTTAGCTTAAGTTGACTAGTGATTAGACTTTAATGGTGCCAGTTGCTTTTTAGCCTTTCAAATGCCTGCATGTTTATATACGATTTTTCTTAGTATTTTAGTTCAAACTTTGTTCACTATAAGCATTTGACAACTGTTATTATTCAAACTTATCTATAATAATAAACAATTGTTTAATTTTTAGATGTGTTGTTTTCACATTAATTTTCTTTTGTCATAATAGGTTTACACTATGTTAAATTGAATTAATTAAAAAAAATTTATTAATGTCTAGCTAGAAATCAGGTAATTACTTATTATAATATGATGTACATAGAAATTTTGTTTGTTTACTTTACCTAAGTAGTATTTGATTGAAAAGCCTACATCATCATAATTATAAGCATGAAGTTTTGTTATATTTAAAATTAATTGTTTTTTAGGTAAACAACATACTTTTGTTGAGACTGAATCAGTTCGTTATGTGTACCAGCCACTGGAAAAACTCTATATCTTGCTTATTACAACAAAAGCTAGTAACATTCTGGAAGATTTAGAAACTCTCCGATTATTTGCAAGGATTGTAAGTATCTAATGTTTGAGTTTAGTGTATTGTCAACATGTTAGAGAACTTCTTATTAATACAGTATGGTTTATGCTAATTTTAAAACAAATACTCTACTACTTTGCAAGTTGCATAAATATGAAATTTTATAGATTCCTGAATATGCCCAGGGAACAGATGAAGCAGATATTCTGAATGATGTTTATCGGATTATTTTTGCTTTTGATGAAATTGTTGCTCTTGGATACAGAGAGAGTGTTAACATTTCCCAAATTCGAACATTCACGGATATGGATTCACATGAAGAGAAAGTATTTCAGGCAGCCAGAGAGGTAAGATCGGTTGTCCATGTTGTGTTCCTAACTTACAATACCAGTGAAGGACTACAAAAAATAATTTAGTATAATGTAAAAAGACTAGTTCCTATAAGTTTGTGAAATTGTTTCATTGTTGCTTAGATACACTAAAGTGCAAAAAGAAGTTCTACCTTTCTAAAATAGTAAAATTTATTCAATCAAATGTGATAGCCCTGAAGAGGGCTGGTTATCGCGTTCTCATAGGTGTAGGCGAGGGAGGGAGAGGTGTGATGACCTGGTCATTAATAGCGGGTGCTCCCACCTTGGCTCACCAGGACTGCTCGAATT
>JAUYWI010070421.1:0-25990 GCA_034780595.1 Parotoplana pacifica | reverse complement strand
TAACTTCATTTCACAAATATGGCTAAAAATTGGATTTCATCTTCAGAATAATGTTCATATCCTTTCGTTTATAATGGGGGGGGGGGGGGGGCGGCGGTCTAGACGCTCTAGGACATCATTCCCTGGCTCAAATACGTTGTCACCAGTGAAGGTTCGCAGTTTTTTATGCAAACATTTTTTTCTATTCCTACCTAAGGTCAAATGGTGGGCCCTCAAAGTAGGTCACTGTCGTCCAAAATGTTCATATTTTTGAAAAGTCTACTTTGTTTAAAAAATCATTACTGAAGTCAAATTTACACATATATGGCTCATATTGGTCCATAATGTTATAAACTCTTCATTGTTAAACATGTAATATGGGTTTTTGAAAATATTGATTTTTGTCCACTGGGTGCAACCTGAGAGTCAAGCAAAAATCATTTTTAAAAAATTTTTTGTGATAAAAAGTTCCAACAGATAGAATTTTTTCTAAATTGCAAAATAGATTCATAATAGTAACTGTAGAAAATGTCATTAAAAACTATTGCTTAAAAAAAATTATGGAATTTTTTGTTTCAAAATTGTCCGTATATGATAGGCAAAGTAGAAATTTTAATGTTCTAATAAAATATGAATAGTTCATTGAGAGTGTCTTCATATTTGGTATGTTATAAGTGTGCCAAAGTCAGAAGTTGGGGTCCACTGATTTTGGGACTGGCTGGACCTGGCACACACAATTTATCCGAAATTCCATTTTAGGACAGGAAATCATTCCAGTACCACTAGAAATAATTTAAACACTAATATTAAGCTATTTTAAATCAAATAGAGCCATTCATATGTGATAAAAATTCACTTATAAAAGATCAAATTTTAGAGACCTGCCCTGATATTGGGATCTTTAAAATGAAGCTTCTATTTTTTAATAAATTATTTCAATTCTAATGCCTTCCTAATTCTAAATCTCAAATTTGAGCATATTAGAATGTTTATTTGGATTTTAGAGCCTTTTAAGTGATTTTGGCGAAATATAATTATCGTTCCCCCTCCAAATAATCAATAATCAATATTTTTCAAAAAAAGTGTTATGGATTTGTGTTATTGAGCCCCTAATGGATCTGCACACCAAACTCTAATTTTTGGCACTCTATGACGTCATCAGCCCTAGATCGGCCGCACATTCGAAGTTTTTTTTCTAAGAAATCGTTTACCATAAATTTCTGCTCAATCCATCCATGGGTAGCATGATATTCTAGGGGCATATATAAATTTGGGGGTTACATACTGTTTCAATTAATCATCATTTTAATGAGAAATGATGCAATAAATTATGTAATCGATTTTTGTATCGATTGACCTAATGACTGTGTATCGTTTCACCTTATCATACAAATTCCTTGATTGAATGATCCTCGTTTATAAAATGTCAGACCTAACTTTTAAACCACTTAACCAATTTCAATAAAACAAAAAATATAGAAATCAGAAGAATTATATCTAGCTTTCTTACCAAAAATTTGATTAAATATACCAATAATTTAAAACAAAAATTCTCACTCACTGCTTAAGTATAGTGTAAGTATAACATCAGCATTGGTAACACATAAAAACTCTACTTGCACCAGAAACGGACCCTAAAGATAGTGATAAAAGTTAAGAAATCCACTTGATTTATTTATTTAATTATTATAAGAACTACAAACAATTATTTCAGATCAAAATATTAAAATCTCTTACAACTAATAATTGGAATTGGTGTAAATAAAAACAATTCTAGGTGAAATTAGCATTAGGTGAAACAGGTAGACACCATTTGGGGTTAAGTTACCAATCTGAAGGTTGAGACACCAGTCTGACAAAAACAATTGGAGGTGTTTGGTCAAATGGGCTATCGATAACAAAGTAGACAATTCAAAATTGTGTTCTTTGTTTTCGATTCTCGCTAATATTTCGTCCTAAGATATTGTACAATAGGTATTTCTTTGCGAAGTTAAATTAGGGTGAGAAATAAAGTGCATATTAGCCGTATGTATTAGTAAAAAAACGTTTCATAGTATCATATCTATGTATTTTGAGATGAACGAATTTATCGTTTCTCCGACACATTGTCTACAATAAAATCAGAGCAAAATATGATATTTTGGGAACTAAAATCAATTGTTTTAAATATTTTACCGGTTTTGGCGCTAACTTTACTAACTACGTAGTTACGTAGTGTTACTCAAAACGTGACAAAATTTGCATTTTTTGAAGACAACTTTTAGAACTACTCGTGTGAGTTTAAAAATTATAACAGTCATTATAGGGTGAACTCTAGGAGCAATTCAAATGGAAATAGATTTTACAGGGAGCATTTTTTAAATATAATGAATTCACTTTTGGTTTGATCATAGACGGGTGATCTTAGGTAACATAAAGTACGAATTTAACTGATAAAGCTATTGTCTTACTTTCGGTTTGGAATAGAAAGAGCGTTAATAATTTGGTTAGTACTAAATGACAAGAATATTTACGATTGATTAGATTTTGTTTTAAATTATTTATATGATGCAAGTCAACATTATTTTTCTGAAATACAAATTTAGCGTGATGCGAAGACTGAAACTGTTTTTTGTTGCATAGGATGACAAGATTTAAAATATCAACGGTGTATAGATCAGTGTGGAAACCTCAGTATCAAGAAATTATCCTTTTTGAGCGAATAAAATAAAAGTATTTGAAAAAAAATAGAATTGATAAGACAATTGTTCAATAAACCTTGTCCACCCCCGCCAAATACAATCGATGCAAAGATAAAAACCAAAATGGGTATAAAACGAATTCCAAATTACTGCTCACTTGTGATTTTGACTTGCGCCCTCCACCAATGTGCACCAATTCTTCGCTCTCTCCCAATAACAACATCCCACTGCTGGTCATCGAGGGCAAACCGCTCTGTCGTATTCTCGGCGCCTTGGTAGTGGAAGTTCGACGATGTTGGCGCTTGAGTTGCTGACTTAAGCGACAAGGTGATGCCACACACGGGCTGCCACCGGCACTGCTGTTGTTATTGATCATGGTCTGTACAGCAGCACGTTTGTCGACCCGCCAACTGCGGACTGGTGTGGTGGGGGCACTCCGGGTGGTGGCAGTGTTGCCATTGGTTTCACCAAAGCTACACAATAATCGTGACACCCTGTTGTTCAGAGGATGATGTGGAGGAGCGGAAACCGGCTGTGTAGGAGTGGAAACAGGTGGAGGAGTATTGTCGTTAATGCCCGAGATGTTACTTGAAGTGATGTGACCAGAACCAGAACCAGCAGATTTGTCTGTTCGAAAAAAAAGATTAATTTCATAGGTGCGTATGCAATGCAGATGGAAGTATCGGTTCAACTTTTAAATGTAGAAAATCGTTTCTCTATACAGTTTCTTTGCTCTCAAATACTATTTAATAAGTTTCTCTACGCAAAGAAAGTTTTAAGTAGAAGGCATGATACGATTCAATTTACAATAAAGCATATTTTCATGATATAAACTTTTTAAAGTAGATCTTCGTCTTTAGGGATAGGTATCAAATTTGACTTCAGAATCGCTTTGGTAAAAAGAACCTTTGATAATTTTGGCCGCAAACTTCACTTTTCCAAATTCCATGAAAATTGGTTGAACCAATTCTAAATAAATTTTGAAAAACCTCAGTTAAGGTGTGTTGGGGGGAGCGATAGCAAATAAAACAAAATCTGATTATAAAATAATCTCTTACTCTTTGTAGAAATACTTTCATCGAAGCCATTTGCTTCGCAATCACGTTGTTGCCTGAAAACAACCGAGGACATCAAGTCGCCAGTACTGAGCATGAAGTCATTTCGACCATTGGTTGCCATGTCATCGGAAGGAGTGTCATCAATGTACATAATATCGGTTGTATTGATGTCGGCTAGTGGACTGACGCGCTGAATGCAAGATCCTGGTGCACCAGCACTTCCAACCGTTGGGTTGGCAATGCCTCTGCTTTCTGTCTCTTTATTGGCACATGTCTAAATCATGAAATTAAGACAAATACACTAGCAATGACTTCACAAGTTGTAATATACCATAGATATCGGGAGGATGAAGAGCTCATATTTCCCATGGTTGGGTCGAGTGGACTGAATTTTCATACACTGTCAAATACAAAATACTAATTTCAAAACGTTTAAAATTAAAAATTTGAGAATTTCCAATTTGCAAACTTCCCAATGACTAAAAATACATCTACCTACATCTTTCGCTGACAAAAAAGCTTTGGGTGTGCCCTTTTTAACACATATCACCATCGGTACCTAAACAATATGTGTTAGTTCGATTGAGCTCATATTTCGCAACTTTTAAAATGTTTTTCCACTCATCTAAGTTCTTTTTAAAAAGTTTTTTTTGGCAGAAAGTTTTATTCCTGGTGTTAATCTCTATTAAAAGTTTTCAATATTTGGCATAATATTACATTCCCTTCATTGTAAAATTTACTGCTTTATGAAAATATTAAGTTTTTGTGAAAAGAAAATCTGAAAATGAGATATAAAGTACTACAAGATGGAATCCAAAACATTAGTCTTATGTTACTCAAATTTGATGTGTATTTTCAAATAAAAGGTCTCAGAAGATTGGGTTCTTACGTCATCCGATTCCTGATATATAAAGGCAGCTAAACTAGGACTGGTCTGTAAACATTTATGTTTTGTAATTATTTAAATCTACAAATATGATCTGTTGTTTCTAAATGTTAATGTACTTTAATAATTACCTAATGGGATTCAAAAGTAATAATGGTTATTAGATTTTATCTTAGAAAAACAAATCCAATTTCTGTAATAACACTTGCACTATTATTGAGATACAAAATCAAATCAGTATCTATACGTACCTTAATATCATCATTTCCTGAATCTGACACATCTGACGGATAATAATTTGGCGGTTCCCCAAGCAGGGGCGCATCCAGCCAGGCTTTGTGCAAACGACGTCGCTGTCTGTATTCACGGAGACGCTGAGGAGTTTCCGGCGTTAGCTCTGTGACTCGAACAGTCATCTCACGAGGCAATAAATGCAACAAACTTTTCTTGTATGAAACATGGCCCATTGAAAAAGGCAGAAAACTCTGATGGCCATGGAGGTGAAATTGTGTACCCCATACATTTGCCTGCACTAAGACCAATTTATGTAACTGAGAGAAAATATAAACAGAAAAGGCATTAACAAAACAACTACATAATTAAACAAGTGTATTTAGTTCATTATTCTAATAATTTCTGAACCTGTTTGACGTTATCGGACAATTTAGAATTCCCGTTTCATTCAGCTATAAAAACTTATTAAATAACATTACTTTTGGACCATAAAATATGTTTTATTTTACTAAGTATATAATATGATAAACAACACTAGACAATTAGTGTAAAGAATAAAGAAATTTGTTGAATAAATCAGTTTTTCTCAAATATGCAAAGAAAATATTCAGTTTAAGAAAAGTATATGACTAATGATTAAATTTTCACATAGGAAAGTTGTAAAATGTTAACATTATTGGTTGTTGTTGTTGTGTTGCTTTGGGACACGCGTTGCCCGAGTCATATACGGAGTTCAAGACTCCCGTTCGCCGTTAAGAACTGAATGGCATTTTTGGGTTGTTGGTTGAGTAGACCCGGTGTCCCATTGGTCGCAAGCTTATTTCGCACCATCCCCTATGTATACAGGGTGGACCATAAGTCCGTAGCCCCAGTCAACTTGTTATTCAATACCCGATCAGTATCAAAGATGTAGATGTATTGATGTGACTGGTAGTAATCATTTTGAGCACTTGTGAACATTTATATAGTTGGCAAGTCGACTTAATTGAACTTTACATAGTTGCTAATACAATTTTAAATAAATAAAGTTATGTAATGCAAATTTTCTATAACTTACGACTGGGGGTACTGACTTATGATCCACCACGTACATTTATTTTGTTTAATTCAAAATTTCTAACATTATATAAATATGTTTTATAAATACAAAAATTCTTTAATATTAAAATAGAAATATTTTTCTACTGACAAATCCATTTTTATTTGGGTTACATCTGTCCAGCAATTTTCATTAAAATGCATTCAGTGGTACGTATTTGATTCAGTTCATCAAAACATAATATGTGACTTTGTGTAATTTAAAAAAATCAGAAATTGATAAGCATTTTCACAAGAGCACGTTCTAAATTCATCAAAGTAAATGATCTCCAAACACAGAATGTGAAATCAACTCATGAAATCGAAAGTTTGAACTATTTTCGTGATATTCAGCTAGAATCTTGGATTAGTGTCTAAGATCAATATTGTTTTTTTAATGAAACCTTCAAAGTTCACATGTGCAGAACATTTTCTTATTTGGTTGCTAAAGCACCATGGTAGGGCCTCGCAACCAAAACCCATTTTAAATATTTTTAGTTTAGACACTAGGATTGGTAAATGACGTCATTAAATCCTGAGTACAAATCAATGCTCAAAATTATTTTTACATAGATAAAGTTGATTGAGATATGGCCCCACTTGTGTTTTTCATCTATGTATATCCAATGCTGTAACAGTGACATTTCTGTTATCACCTTGTAACCTTGTAATCATCTTGTAATCCTGATTATTTAGAAATGCAAAAATAGATAATCAGACAAGAAATCAGTTCAGGAGAGCATTTTAAGAATATTTGGGACACATTTTAACATCAGTTGAGGCCAGGCCAGTTGCAGATGGGTTGTTTATTTTAAGGTTATGATTTTATAGAAACATTTCAACGGTAAGTTGTCAAGTACGTCAGAAGTGGTAAAAAAGATGCTATTGAACAGAAATATATAAAATGAAAAAAAGTGGTGTAATACTTATCCTACATTTAGCTTAATTATCTATGGTACAGCCTGGTTATGTTTTTAACTTTGTTAAAAAAATAATTAAGCTATTATATGCAAAATATTAAAAGGTTTTGATATATTGAATAGAAGTAACTATCAACCATGCCATAATAATTCGATTACGGTAATGAATTCAGCGGTCATCTTTAAAATGAATAATAGGAGAATGAACGACCTATTGACAATTTTTTCTTGCTAGAAATGCCAATTTTAGAATTAAAACCAATAGAAAACATCGCCTGTTGGGGGTGACCCACGCCGCTGTTCATTGCGCAGGTTGTAAATGTATCAGAATCTTTAATAAGGTAAATGTATGTTATATTTTTAAAATAATTTAGTAGGCTGATAACTAGAGAAATGATGGCTAAAAAGGGGGAGGCTGTTTATGTGTATATGGTAGGTTAGGGGTTCAGTCTATTTCAATGCTATCTAATATTGATTAGATTTCAGAAGAATTGTTCTTAAATTACACAATTTGAGCTTTTTCATAGCAATTTAGGCTGGAAAAACTTATAACCTAAATAAGGAAGTTTGTTGTGTATACTCGTACATATTTTAGAAGCATACAAACAAAATTACTTCAGGTAAATTGTTGTCGTAAAAAACAATATCCTCAGGTTTGCTGCCTGCTTCATCATTTCGTCCAAATCGTTGTTTTTTCCTCAACTTCTTTCTTCGAGCTCTGGGGGATCCACAACCGGGTTCCACAGGAGAAAAGTCATCTTCGGAACTGGTATCAGCTGGAGACATTTCCTCATCACTCGCAATGTGAAAATGTTCTTCTAAAATAATTCAATTACGTTAGATATAAAACAGAATACATTTTACTAACTTCTTAGTCAACAATCAGAATTACAAAAAATAAACTGTTTTTAGATTAAATTCTAAAAAGAAAGAAACCAGATTCTGGAATTTCCGCAGGTAATAATTGTAGCATTTTACACAGCAAGAGCAGTAATTAAATTTCTTGTTCATAGCATTAACAGTATAATTAACACTTTTATAATAGGAATGGCATTCGGATTCTCATCCAAATTCTCTCGAAACGGAAAATAGAAAGTGGGTGATAAATCAGAAAATGAAATAAATGACTAAACAAGCATTTGAACATTTTGGACGATTTATGAGAAATTTGTCATGTCTAGTTATTGCATGCATCTTACAAAGCAAAATTTGTATACAGCTTTAATTAATGATATGCACCATGTGATACAGTCAGCTACATATATGCACAGGCGACGCATGAAAAGGTGAGTGCATAGCCTCTAGGTGTATGTTCCTGTGGGATATTGGTAGAAACATCTGCTGAAAGCTTTTGAAATATGTAGATTGGTGCATTTACTCTCTTGAAATAAAATGAGAAAGAACTTAGTTTATACATCGAGTTAACAAACTCAACCAACTAGTTTCAAACTTAATAAATGGATAAGGGGGGGTAAATGCAACTTCTTCTTCAATTGTTGAAAACCTCCCATCACAGCTCATTTCAAACCCTTTGGCTGTGACCCCAGGAAATATATGTTATGCAAGCTGCATACGGTGTATCCAATATCCGTTTGGTCACCATGGGGGCGTAACACAATCGACCGCCAATTGACAACCTATTTATATGGTCTTTGCACTAAGTCGGGAACACGTCATTATCCATCTATCAGGTGGGTAGGAGATGGATTGTCTGGTCTTTGAGCACTTTTGGAACGCTGTCTATCCCCCAAGTAACTTGAAAGTGTGTCAGAGCTACTTCCCTATCCGTAGTAGAGCGAGAAAACCACTCAGCTACCAGCTGCTGTAATTCAGCTTTCTCTTCCTTCTGGGAAAGCCGAGCGCCGACCGCGCTCAATCACAGCGACAAGAGCCCTTGTAATGCTGTGACCAAGTAACTGTATGCACTTCGCAAGCTATAAACGGTGTAGTCAGTACCCACCGGACACCACAGGGAGTGCACACATTGACCGACATTTGACAACCTTTTCACGGTCCTTGGGCTAAGACCGGCTCCCATGGGGACACCTTGACAACTTATCAAGCGAGTCGGAGGGGTTGTCTAGTCCCTGAGCACTTTCGGAACCCTGTTCATCGAGCCACGACCGGGGCTCGAACCGGGTAGCTCCCGATCCGTAGTCCAGCGCGGATGTAATAAAAAATTAGCCAAAACTACGCCGTTTTATAGTTAAAGAAGAACTTTCGAGACTGCTCTTTTTCGAGTTTAAAAAGTAATAAACTGATTTATTAATCAAATACCTTTGACCATTTATCATTTGTTTACTATCTAAACTGGAAAAGGGCAATTATGTCCGAAAGTTCTTGTTTATCAACAAATTTGCGTAGTTTCGATTAACTTCTCTTTTGTCATTTTTTAATAAAAGAAATTCAAAAAGTCAGTACTTTGGCGACCATACTGTAGAATAAAACTAAACTTGGCTCCTTTTAAAGATTGTAATCTCTATAATCTAATATCCTGTAAAATAATGACTAACCTTTGTGCATTGGTTTTTACATAGACTAAAACTTTAATTAATCGTAATTAATCATGAAATCGTATCAGGTTTACAAATAGATATACATACATATTCTTGTACAAGAATAAATATCTAAGAATTTCTAAAATTTAAGTTTTTAAGTTACTCATAAATAAGCGTAATTTGCAATCAAAACAACTAAATATATTATTGTATGTAGATCAATTTAGCAACTTTTGTGTTCAAATGTCTAAACAGTATTGCTACAATTAAATGTTATATTCATAAATATTATCTGATTTTCATTTGAAATCTAAGACTGTTTATTTCTAGTATTCTACTAAATAGAAGATCAATGATCACATAACTTACATACCTAGTTTTAAAATTATAATAAAATAAATAGTCCGGGAACCCGGAAAGAATGAATAGCAGTTTTGCGACCCAAAGGTTTGACAATTTACTTATATAGTATATGTATAGGTTAGAACGAAAGCGACGTCTTAAGTTACACAGGTCTTGTATTAAGGTTCGGGGCCATAACAAAAAAGTAAAAAATTCCATTTTAATTAAATTTTGGCGCCCTAGACCAAATTGCGGTGCAAATATTTCTTAATTTTATTGCATACGTATTTGCTAAACTACCATACCATCAAAACACATTAAGACTTTTCAAATGTAAGACAAACTATTGTTTATAAAATGATATGAAACATAATTTATTTTAGGTCGCAGAAATATTACACCTACATGAACAATTTTCTTTACATAAGAATCTCTAAAATCAGTACGAAAAAGATTTGTACTTAGCAGACAACGATGTAACATTTGTTGGCAAATCTAAATTCAATAATGCAAACATTAAATCATATTTAACTTTGATAATCATCTTTGAATTTGTAAACTATCCTGCCTATATTAATATGACTTTACCTAAAGTTATAAGTACAAAGAATATAACTTTAAATCTTAATAAAACGCTTAACAATACAAGAATTGTTTTAGTGTTCTAGTTTATTTGAAATGGTTCATGATGAAGAGTTTAAATAAAACAATATCAATTTGGATATTATGAATAAAGAGGTGTTTATTATGTCTACATTATCTACATTAAAGGTTTGTTCTTGTTCATTGGAGAGACAAAAAAAACCCACTAAACTGATAAAACACATACCAAATAGGGTATTGTATGAACATCTAATAATTTTTTTATTGGTATAAACAATATTTGTTTTGAGAAAGGAGGTTAAAGGCAAAGCTACTTGAAATCTGAGATTCAATAACACCTTTCTGGGTATTAACTTTGATGAGGGCATGAGATTCGGCGCCCAAAAAGACACACTCGAACATCCTCAAGCGCCTCTCTAGTAAGAGCTGAGGACTCCCAGGTAGAAAATTCAAAAGCATTTGCCAACAATGGGTCAAACCTACTATGGATTATGGACTTAGGATCAGTGGCCCCTTCCTTGCGAACTCGCATATTGAGAAACATCCTAGAGCTGAGAGGAGAGCCAAACGGATTATTACAGGCTCCATGGTGACCACACCACCAATAAATTCAAAGAAACTGCAGGGATCGAATTCATCAAAAACTGTATCAAAAGAGTGGCTGGTAGCATCTACAAGAAGGTGAAAAGATTCAAACAAGACCATCCGCTCCACATCCACACCAACACAAGGAAAAGCTGGAAAGACGTTGCCAAAGAAGCAAACAAAATCCTCCATTGAAATTGTAAAGACCAAATCTTTTAACTGATTGTAGTAAGGAGAAAGAAGAAAAGAAACAAAAAAACAAGACACCATCCTGAAAGATGACCGGAATGTACAGCTCGTTACCAGGTGGAAATCTTAGAGGCCCTTAAGAACCCTAAAAAGAAGGATTAGTCCCGCTAAACAAACTGATAAAACAGGTGAAGAAATCTGGTCTTTCCTTTATGATATGAGTCATCATAAGTAATCCAGTACCTTCCAGTGGTCGCCATCCTATAGTGGTATCAATCACAAAGAGAGCCTATCCAACAGTGGCATCGATCATAATGAGAGAGCCAACATCCTTACTGACAAAGGAGCCAACCTGGACTAAAACAAAATACACTCATCCCCCTTGATGCGGCCAAAATCACCATCAAGGCCACCTACTAGAACATCAAACATTTCAATAACAAAAAAATAACTAGACTATCATGAACCAACTGAAACAGGTCAAAGTCTTCTTCTCAAGGCTTACAAGTTCCTCATCAAATAGGCTAACAACCTTTAGTGAGAGATGCGAGGAACAGGTCATCAACAAATGGATGTGTACTATCAGCCAAGCCCCCAGTAGATTCCTGAAATTTCTGACTATTTATAGCCGGCTCTATATAGATCCCAGGCCAAGCAGAGTGCCAAGAGAATTGTCAAGTGTACAGGAAAAAGATGGCTAGGCGTCAATAGCTGGTGGTACCTCCAATTCCCGATGAATTTGAACTACGACTTCAATAAGATGAAAGGATAGGTAATGAGTGAAATCGTTTCCGAATTGATTTACTTGGAGCATTATAAATAAACTACTTTTTTTGTTGTCGAAAGCAATTTATAATTACCGAATTGGTGTTAAACACAAAAAATTTATTCAGAAGGTATTAAAATTTGTTATAGAAGATTAGTCATATTTCTTTATTACCCAGTTTAGTCATTTTATGTATATCGTCCTCCAGTGAACAAAATTAAATGTATTTTACTTGAACTCTTTTCTTTGTCATGGACAATATCAAATAAATTAAATTCATAGGGCACTTAAAAACAATTCATATTATTCGCAAGTGATAGCCCAGGAGAGCTGTTTCGGCTTTGTTGGGCCTCATCAGTTAGGCATAATCAGAGCCTGAGCAATATAAAATGTTCGTATATTTCATATAAAAGTATAAAAGAGAGGAAAACTTGCAATAGTTGCATAAGAAAAGTGAAAAATAGAAGATTTTCAGAAGAAATACGTTGGAAAGCCTGTTTTCTTTTTAAAAGGCACTCACACCGTCAAAGCAGGTCCTGGCCAATTAATAAAAAATAACAATTATTTCTTTTCCAAGTACTCTCCAGCTGCTTTGATGCACAATTTCGTGCGCTGGAACCTCATCTGAAAACAGCTAGACCAGTCAGAGTGAGGTATCGTTTCTATGTGCTCAAGGCCTGGACAGCTGCTTCTGCTGACTCAAATCTTATCCCTCGAAGCTTCGATTTCACACGGGTAAATAAAAGAAATCACATGGAGCTAAGCCAGGACTGTAGGGGTGCTCGAATGGTTGAATTCCTTGATCAGCAAGAAACTCCTGAGTTCGCCGCTCTCTATGGGTATTGTCTTGGTGCAGCAACATAACATACCTTGATGTCTTGCTGAATGTTACAGAGCACTTCAGGAAAGCACTCGCTCGAATACCAGCCTGTAGTAACTGTACATCACAAGATAATATAGTCGCAACATGGCTACTTTTGGAATTTGTAGAATGAAATCTTTACTGCAGCAAATATACAAAATTAAAACCTTTTAAGCCTTCGACAATACTAACATCATAGAAATGAATATAATCCAACTAAAAGATGTGCAAAAAATATATGGCTTCAAGATAAAAACATAATCTTTTCAAGATCAACTCAAAACTACGTAATCATGTGTATCTTGTTCTACACCCAAGCTGAAGCATGATAAAATAGTCAGTATGTATTATATGCAAGTCACATCCAGAAACTTACTGCACGTCCAAGTGAACAAGATTAAATATTATTTTACTTTAACTTTTTCTTTATCATGAACAATATCAAATAAATTAAAATTATATGGCTCTTAAAAACAATTGTACGTATTGTTCAGATTTAAGGTTTTTCTGGATCTTTTTAAACTTAAAATTTAGTAAACTATTACTCTCATATTAGGTAAAGTTGACAAATTATTAAGAGATAGCCTATATTAGAAAAAATTGAATTCATAATATTTATGCGACTTTTATGGTAGAAATACTATTAATAAAATAAACTCATGTTTAATAAGTAGGTTTTCCATCTCGTAATACATAATAAATGTCCGTTTTGGGTGTAGTCTTAAATGCACACGCAAGATGTTTGAAAAATCTTAAGGTGTTTTCTATTTTAATTATGGAAACGTCCTGGGCACGAAACCTTAATTAAAATTGATATTTTATTACTTGGTGGTATTATAAGGTCTTGAAATAGTTTAGCAAGATCATCACCAAAATTCACACTGGGCGTCCAAGCGTAATTAAATCGTCATTTTGCTTATTTGGGGTCTTGTCTTAAATATCTATGCAAGAAAATTGAGAAGTATTTTGGTGGTTTTTTTTTAATTTTAATTATGACCATGTGAAGTAGTTGCATCAAAAATTGGTGTAGGACGCGAAAATTGCAATTGAAGTTGAATTTTGTATTTTTTGTCATGGCTCTGAACCTTAATACAAGACATGTGCAACTTAAAAAACCGCAAATTCTCAAACCTTTAGGGCGTGAAACTGCAATTAAACCTATTAAAAATATAACGAGCATAAAAAACGAATTAAAAAAAACAAATCTGAAACCATGAACTAAAAAGAACAAAAAATGATATTTAAAAATGTACTTACTGTCATACTTTATGTATTGAAATAAAAACCAAATACTTCTACTAAATTGTTTTAAATAGCCTTTTTATACATAACTAATGACTACATAGTATAATAGAATAAAAGAAAAAACAAAGAATTATTCGTAAATAAAATTTCGTATATATTTATTCTTAAAGAATTATTGGTTCAGAATTTTGTATTTTTTTCTAAAATGATATTTTGACAAGTGAGTTATCGTTACTTCATAATATTAATAAAAGTTGTAAAATATATTGATATTAGGATAACAACAACAGCACATTTGACATGATGCCATGAAATTCGAACAAATATAAGAATAGTTAATTTACGAATATTTATCTTTGACCACCTGAATGGTATACGAACAATTATCTACGAGTAATCATTTAAGAAATATTATATACGAACTAATATATTTTACGAATATTTGTATACGAATTTTTAGATAAGAAAAATTCATTTTCGAATAAATTAATTACGACCATTTCTAATTTATGAATTATTATATGTACCTCGAATGTTATTACTATAAATTTGAATGTAGTTATTATAAATTAAATGTGTTAATGCAGTGAGTGCCACAGAATATCTGAATTTAAATGGAAAGAACGAAAAAACTTTCAATTAAACCTAGAGGTGAAAAACGAGGGCAGGGCCAATTTCGCGTTCATATTACATAGAGACAGACCATCGGCCAAATTGTTAACACCCCTGTAGTTGGTGCAAGATTAGATTTATTTATGCCATTATAAGTGTAAGTTTGTCATTGCTATTATAAATTTTTTATATAAAATTACAATTAGAAATATTAATATTTTAGACTTAAAATTTGGATCAGCCGAATAAATAAAGAAACCATGAGCTGAAGAAAGTTGCGAGACTAACAATATTATTTCTATAGTTGCTGTTTAATACAATTATTTATCAAACCTATAATGGTACGAAAAGTTGAATTCATAAATAGAATTTAAAATTAATCAGCCTCCCTAGTATATATGTACTACCTATCCAAGTTTATACATTGGATTTGTTCTGATAAGGTTAGTTTTTACTCACAAGCACAATAAGCTCTATTATTTCCACCAGGCGAACAAAATCACTGGAAAAGTGAAGCTATGTAATTCTATACACTAGGTTAGCTTATTTTGACACATTTATTAATTTCAACATTTCTAGACATCCCATTAACTTCATTGTTCAGTCGAATTAAAAACAACTGATTCAATTATTAATATCAGAAAAAGGTTAAACATTTCCTATAATCTTTCCCTATTATACAAAAAAACATTTTATCAATGAAGGATTAATATTTATTTCAAAACTTTATTTTAAGCTGTACCCCCCCCCTCCATTGTTCTAAACTACTTTATCTAATTTGAAAAGCTTCTCAAATAACAAAATTATAAGTATTCATAGCTTTCAATACAGTTTACAAACGTCAAAAAGATTTAGATTTTTAAAGATAAAAATTTATTATTCTACTAGCGATTTAAATTCTACAATACAAAATGAAATTTAAAATATTTTATAAGCTCATCCGCAATGTACTACTAATATGTTACTATTCTTTCTCTAAAAAACTAGGTTAAACCCACAAAAGAAATTAAAGGAAATGAGCAGAAACGTCTAAATTGGAAGGAATAATAAATTTGTTCCAGATTATAATTCAAAGATAAATCCCAAAAGTGATTGCCGTTTTTCCCCAGCGCTAAGTTGTGAGAAAATTAGCATAAATTGCTTCATATACATAAATACAGTTATTTATAGATAGTCTCATTTTCGGTTTAATTTACCAAAGTAGCACTCGTATGTTTTATTTATGAAAAAGTACAACTAAATTCTATTTGGCTTTACAATATTTAATTATATGAAATGAAGATAAATAGAAGAAAAGTTTAGAATGTAAACCTACATTTTAGTTGAGATAAATAGTCGACAGTGACATTTTATTAATTTCGAAACTTTGTCTATTTCTTTTAAACGCTTCAATTTTAGCACTGAATGTTGCAGATCTATGTATATCGTAGTTGTAGTGGAGAGAGACAACTATAACTAACCTAAAGAATCTAAGATGTCGGTTAGCTACTGGAGGTAAGGAAAAAGTTTTCAGACAAGAAAACTTTATAATAAAATGTGAAAACTGAATTTAAAAAAAAATCGTTTCATTTAAAAAACAAAATGCGTTTCACTCGCAATAGAGAAAAGACACAAAAATACTTCAAAATCATTAAAATGAAACTTTATTATCTAACGATTTAATTTACGTTATTATCTTTAATAAGTGAACGCCTCTCTGGAAAACGGTCACAGTCACAATTTACACATACAGGCAATGAGATGAACTGCTTAGCGGTTAAAAATAGGTGAATTGGAAATTGACAAATTGAAATTTATGTTCTTTGACCTTCACACAAAAATCTCTTAGTTCTTACCAATTCAGGAAATAATCTGTTCAACAGAGTTAAATAAATTATTTATCAACGTTGAGGGACTTTAAAGACAATTTTGATCTTTAACAGAGAAATTATGAGTTAAAATAAAAATTAACCATAAAAGCAGAGACATCTGTTCAAAGATAACAAAAAGGGTAAGCATAGATGAGTATTTTAATTTTTTCTTTAAAAATAAAGTTGAGTAGGTGAAGTGAAGTGGAGTGATAGAAAGTGCAGTAGAGCAATATTGTTGATGTTATTATTTGGCGACGTCGCAAAGTGGATTGATGTAAAGTGAAGTGTAGTGATATAAAGTTGAGTGACGTATTGAAGTGGAGTGACGTAAAGTGAATTGGAGTGATAGAAGCTGCAATAGTGATACTGTTGATGATATTATCTGGCGAGTCTCGAAGTGGAGTGACGTATTTAAGTGAAGTAACATAAAAAGCAGTGGAATGCTGTCAAATGAAGCGGAGTGATGTAAAGTGAAGCGGAGTGATGTAAAGTGAAGTGTAGTGATGTAAAGTTGAGTGACGTAGTGAAGTGTAGTGATATAAAGTTGAGTGACGTAGCGAAGTGTAGTGATGTAAAGTGAAGTAACATAAAAAGTGGAATGCTGTAAAGTGAAATGTAGTTATGTAAAGTTGAGTGATGTGGAATCAAGAATTCAGGTTAGGGTTAGATTGTATTGGACTACTCAATAGGTCGTTTGGTTTTATTGGATTAATCACAAGACACAAAATATCAATAGATATCTGAATAGTAAAATACCTCACCTTGTCCTTTATAAGTAGATATATGAGGATCATAAATGATAAAATCCGGCTTGATCTTTCCCACCCGTCTGGCTCTAAGCAGAGGAATGAGGCCACCAAGAAATTCTAAGTAGAGTGTATAATGATTGCCAAGAATATCAGCCCTGTCCTTGTCGTGATGAATGACCATACAGTATAGGCGTTCAGGAGGAGGCAGTAGTACGAAATCCCGTAGATGGGAAGGATGTGGGATTACACTCTGGATAAAAAAGAATTAAAACTAATGTATCTACCTATATTATAACAATGTGAAAATTTGATACAGCAAACATCAATATTATACAAATGTACAGCAGTTGTTAGGCTGTTCATCATTGTAAAATTCTACTACTGCCAATCAATAAATGCAATGCTAACAGAATTATGCATAGAAAAAAAAACAATAAAAACGAAAGACTAAAAATATTACTTATATTATATGCATAACAATATTCTTTAATTAAAAAAGAAAATAAACACGAAAGAAACGAAAATTAATTAGATATTATCATTTCATCCACAATGGAGTGTGAGTGAGAAAGCTATACATACATAGATTAATAGCAACTCAGGGGAGTTTTCACCTAATTTCAAACATAATCTACATACGTCACTAGATAACAAATCGAGTCTATAATACAAGTAGAGTATTTTTTATTGGTTTTGCATCACATAATAATACGTAGGTACGCATTGTAGAGAGACTTTGACAAAAAAACTAACAAACACATAATAAGTATCTATCTAGATATGTAATTATGAAGTGTATTATAATATGCGACATTACTAATTGCTCTCTTTCTTCTTCTTCTGGTTTTTCCCACATTTAGGTGGGGTCGCCGGTGCGGATCATTTTCCTCCACTTCTTTCGGTCCATTGTATCATCCTCTAGGGCTCCCACCTTATCCATATCTTCAAGCATACGGTCTTTCTTTTTTTGGGTCCTTCGCGCCTCCTTTTCCACAACTTCATCTTTCTGACTCTTCTACCCACATAATCCACCTCTCTCCTCACCACATGTCCTAACCGATGGAGCCCCACCTCTCTCAGATTTCCTTTCAATTCTCCAATAGTCAAGTGTTGTCAGTCCTAAAGATCACCTTAGCATTTTCATCTCGGCCACCTGCAGAAGACTACATAATGAACTGAGAAGAGAAACACATGAAGCACGCGATAATTGGTGGCCAAAAAGATGTCAGGACATTCATGACATGAATATTAAAGGAACAACGGATTTAATGTAAAATAAAATCAGGGAATGCACAAAATTCAAAATGCCATTAGATAAAGGATATATTATTCAAAACAACGAAGGAAAGTTACTCAGAAATTAAACTGAAATTAGTAATCGGTGGAAAGAATAGTGGGAAGATCTCTACAACAAGACAGAGAAATAGACAAAGAAGAATTACAATTATTAGAAAATGAAGAATAAATAGACCATCCAACATATGAAAAAGAATAAAAGCGAAGGAGCGGATAATATACCATCTGAATTACTGGAAGCACTTGGACCAATTGCATTACAACGACGTATCGAAATTTACAATAACATATACAAACACAGGAACATGGTCAAATGATTTCTACAAATCAATTATAAAACCATTAAAGAAGAAACCTAATGCAACTGAACAATCAACCTAATATCCCATGCGTCGAAAATAATGCTAAGGATTCAGGGATGTCTGTTGTCACCACTACTATTCCCAATCTATATCGAACGCCAACAAGTAGAACAAGTTAAGAAGTTCAAATATTTTGGAGGACTATTTACATCAGACGAAAATGTCAATATGAAATTCGAACTAGAATAGCAATGGCAAAGAGAGCATTTACAAACCGAACGAGAAACAAAGAAAATAATGAAGACACTAATCTGTAGCATACTATCTACATGGTTCTGAGATATAGACACTACATGAAAGCGATAAGAAATGTGTATATGGAGAATATGTAGAATAAAATCTTTACTGCAGCAAACACTTAAAATAAGAAATAAAAAATAATATCTGTCAAGCCTTTGACAGTACTAACATCATAGTAATGAATGTAATCCAACCAAAGGATGTGTACAAATATAAATATGTATATACATAGCTTCAACACTATGTAATCATGTGCATCTTGTTCTACACCCAAGCTGAAGCATTATAAGATGGTCAGTCAAGCTTGGTGATTGAAAGTACCATCTAGTATATCCAAAAAAACAAGAAATACGGTGCGGGACTTAGGACCCTCAGCAGTGAGTTTTAACCAGTTTTATGTGTAGAAAATCTCATGGAAAGACACGAAGACAAATGAAGTAGTCTCAACGATATCAATGAAAGAAGAAAAGAAGCCAAGGCAAACCAAGGATAAACATGTTAACAGATTTTGTAAGATGTCATATTCAGATCTTAAGGAATTGACACGTAATAGGGAACAGTGGAATCCCGTAAACATAGACCTGCCACAAGGGAGAAAACAAGATGGATAAATTAAATGTCAAATGTCCTCGCACCTGTATGGTATAATGAAAAGCCGATCGGACAATTTTTTTTAGCGGTGCCGGCAATGGGAGCCTGTCAACGGCCTCCTCACGACCTTTCAGCATATTGAAAAATCGAAGTGCAGTTGTCATCAGCACTCGCGGTACCTCCTCTTCCAGACACAAGGTGTGGATGTAATGCGAGGCTGCCACAAAAAGACGCCGATCTGCATGGGCCCATGACAAACTCATCACCGGCTTATACTGAAAGTAAACAGGCAAAATTCATATCAATCACAAGCATCGGCTAAATTACATGTAACAATTCTCGTCAGTTTATGTCTAATTTTTAAAAGAAATAATCTTACCAATGAATCTATAGGCAACGAGTAGATCAACAGGCCTTCTCTAGTGTAGAGCCTCACTGAGCAGTCACACTGAAGATTGGCATTGCGAACAAATCCGGCAACGGCGAGCAACCGGCCAGATTGACTCCATGAAAGAGTAAGTCTACGCAAATTAGTTGCTATGGAAACTGGTGAGGGATCATCGGGAGAGGAGAGGATATAAAGATACCCAGAAAAAAAGGATACAGCAAGTAGATGGCCATCTAAAACAAATTAACATAGTACAAACATAGAGAGGGATATTGCTTTGATGCTTGAACTAATTATGTTTTGAAAAGATATTGAGAGTGTAGGATAGCATAATATTTAGATTGCAAAAATATGTTAAATAAGAGCTACTATATCTGAGGATTGGGGCAGGAAACTAGGGATATCTGGAGATAGAGGAGGGTCCTAAGAGATTTGGAGATTAGTAGAAGGTTGCTAGAGACATTTGGGAATTAGAGGAGGGTCTCAGAATCATCTAGCAATTGGGGAAAGGTCTCAGAGTCATCTGTGAATTGGAGGCGGATCCTAGGGATATCTAAGGATTGGGGAGGGACCTAAAATCTTTTCTCTATATCCAAATATCTCTAACACTTTCCCCCTATTACCAGATATCTCAAGGACCCTCCCCAATCCCCATTAATCCTCCCACAATCATTATATGTCGTTTAAAGACTTTTGACGCACTCTGAATATCGGTGCATAAAACAATACTTGGATTTCCATAGAAATATTTCCATTTTCAGGTGAATAGTCGATTAAGAACATGATTAAAATTATACAAAATAACCATTTTCAAACCAGTTGTCAAAGTCCACAACATTGTCACCGACATGAAGTTCACTATTGTCATGTATATCTAACCAGAAAACCGTTTTTCATCGTTCGTATATGTCTGGTCATCAGATCAGATCCCAGGCACTCTGCCCTGTACACGTGAAAGCAAATTGTGTTGATTTCTGTGCTAATTTCAGTTAATATTTTTAAAACATTCTTTGTAAACAACCTATTCATTACTTTCAAAAGACAAAAGATGTTCTACATACCCCAGTCTTCCAAATTATCTTCCTCCCGGTCTATGCTTGTACTCATCGTTGCACCATTGGAAGATACCGTATGGTGGTTCGATGTCTGTACAGCTTCACTGGTGCTGCCACTGGAGGATCCGGGAGCGCAGCTGGACATGGAAGGTAATAGTGTGGAGTTCAGAACCTCACGTCGACTATTGGTCGTTAGCGGATGAAGTTTATTGAGAATCGAAGGATTTGTTCCAACATCCTAAATTACACCAAAATAAAACAAATAGTAAATTGATTAACTCTGACCCTTTTATATTTTGTTTTCGACAAATTATTCTAAAAGGAGAGTGCAAATTTTCAATTTAACAGGTTAATTAATAGAAAATGTATTATTGTAAAGCGTTTATTAGTCACAGAATAACTACACAGAACTGTATCTGCTGATAACAGCAACCGGACATTTATGAATAAGTACAAAAGTATAAGATGATATTTTAAAAAATTCAATACAACAAATACTAGACGTAAGTAATTGACAAAAAACCTAAATAAAATCTACAATGTTGAAATAGCGCCAAAAACACTAAGATAACACGTCAATAAAGATAGAAGTACAATAAATCAAACAATGAAGAACGATTATTTTGTAATAATGAATGAAATATAACTTACAGAATTGAGTATATTTTTAATTTATATCAATTAACGAATTAAACATTCTATTGATTTCAGCTTTCTCCATTTCTTACATTGATGTGTTCACCTGTTTTGAGATCACACAACACATTGTAGCAGAAACAGGATGGTTTAATTAAAATAGCAATATTCATAATTTTTAAACAAAACTGCATCTCATTGCAGAATAACAATGCTAATTTTGCAACATAATATACGATGGAAACAATGCATAGCTCTGAAAATTATCAGCAAACATATTATATATAAATAGGTACATACTAGATTTCTCTAACTTGGAAAAAGATGAGGGATGATCAGAAATAGGATTAACAATTCCTTTTATGTTTCTCAATCCTAGTTCAAATTAAACTTGTAGTAAGCTACATACATAACTATGTACAACATTCAAATGTTTTTGTATGAGAAATATTATGCAGTAGTACATAGTTGCAATCTCAAAATATGTCACTTATTAAAAAATACCAACATTTTTCATAATTTTTTAAACAATCTATGTAAAATAATAAAAAGTGTTGTATGATCATACCATTTTTTCTGTTTCATGTATGACTAAAAAGTACGATAGAAATAAGGATAATAAAATAAATAGCATTTTTTCCAAATTATAAACATTTTGTCAAACGAGGAACAATTAAATATGTTGTCAGATCTATAGAAGTGAATATAATTACTTCCTCTGTAATCATACCAATGATAGGTAGGATACATGACTGTATGTCAAGGGCCAAATTCTCAAACGTAAAATAGCGCTAATCTAGACACGAATCTGTGGCCGTGTGTGCATGAAACTTGTGCTTCTTTAAGCGTCTAACTATGCTAGATTGGTGTACACAGACTGATGTGTAGATACTGTTGGTTCCTGCTCAATTCGCTCATTGACTGCTTGGAATGTGTTGTCACCACTCGCAGTAACAGGTCTCGCACTCCCAGGCTTCCGCTTATTAAAATCTCCATATCCAAGATATCGAGTAACCCATCGAAGTATTGTTGGTTCAGGGGGAGCTTCTTCCCCAAACTCATTAACATACCACCGCCTAGCCTCTCCAAAGTTGTCATAAGTAACTGCCCAAGTCACAACCTACGCCTTTAAACACGAATTATAAACATTCTAATTTCTATGCATAGAAATGCATTGTGCATAAAAATTCTTATTTAAATGAAATTTTATCTATGGAATGAAATCTATGAATCAAACTGTACACTTCTTCTTTTTCCACCCACTGAATGTGAGGTC
The DNA here is from genome assembly GCA_034780595.1 of Parotoplana pacifica. Lineage (NCBI taxonomy): Eukaryota > Metazoa > Platyhelminthes > Proseriata > Otoplanidae > Parotoplana > Parotoplana pacifica. Next base: position 3,010 of record JAUYWI010070421.1, on the reverse strand, counting down.
TATTGGCCAAAAAGTTCCACGTAGGAGGAGCCTAGCAGGAGTGATGTCCTTGGAAATTCTGAGATGATGAAGGGCGGGAAAATCGAACATGTGGGCAATATCGCATTTATTTGCTTTACATTTAGGGCAAATAGGGGAATCTCGCTTGCCAATTCAGTGGAGATAAGTCGGCAACTGTACACTTAATAATGTATGCCTAAAACCATAGATATTATAGATAACAATATATCTTTAAAATATCCATAGAGTAAAGATAAAATACAACGTTTTTCTGCATCACACAGTAGGTATCACATTTGGGAATTGGTTCTAAGATTTATAGGAAATTGAAATAAAGCAAGGCAATTTTTTGTCGAACGATATGGTAACCAATATCCACCCCCCCCCCCCCAAGAAAACATGCAAAAATCTAATTCTGTTGATGGGAACAATAGCTAATGGTGACAGATGAAGCAACTCAAGTTTAAATTATGTAAAGAAAAGTAGTTCAGAAAATACTGTAGAAACTCCCGTCAACCAACCACCAGCCACAGGTAAGCTGAGATATTAAGACCATTTCACAATAATAGCAGTACCGACCTCTGTTAGGAAGGCGGCAGGATCCGTATCCCAATTGGTGCCACCAGTGGACAACAATGGAGTGGACATCCCAGCAACGGCTTGGTCCTCTCCATCGTTGGTAGCCGGAGACATGGGTGCATCTGAAGAAGCTTCTGCGTCACCGTTGACTGTCGTGGGTGTGGTCGGCGGAGGGATCACGGGTTCTGAAGAGCGAGTGGGATATGGGGCACTGAAACGGGGACACGACCACTCCACCTGAAGAATGGCATCATTGAAGCGTAGGAGATGATCCACCTGACGTACCCGTCGTGTGGGCAATCGTTCCCATGAAGCAGGAAATGAAAGTAAAGAACCTAATGATAAAAAAGGATGACAATTAATTTCAGCTACATAATATTTTCGCTAAAACATTCTGACTGTATGGGGGATTATTAAAGAGCAAAAAGTGTGTTAGCTCAAACCTAAATAAAGTAAGTGAAACCATTTTTGGGTGTTGGTTCTCACTATATCAATGTTATGTTTTAAAATGTATAACAGCTATTTGTGGAAATTACTTGTGTCAGATGTCCAATGTCCTTAAATGTCTGCTTAGGTACTCGACACCAAAATGTCAAAGGGTGTAGGTATTATCTCAAAAATAAGTGAAATATTTTTGGATGTCGGCTACTGCCACAACATAGTATAATCCAAAGTCTAGAGTAACTTTAAAAAATAATTAATTTTCAATGAGAAAAAGAGATTTCACTAATATTCTGTCAGTACTTACTAGTAAATAAAACACAAATGTCATATACGATGCTTTATAATTATCCTCGACGCAATGACATCGGTGCTAAAGACTAAGAAATTTTTTTTTAAAGATACTGTATATCTTGTAAACTACTTAACCGAATTTGCTAAAATTTGGCAAACTTAATCATCTTTGTAGTCTAAGCAAGTGTTCTAAATTTTAAGTCAACAAACGATTTAAACTTTCTATTGAAAAGGCAATGCTAAGCTTTAGAGCTAACAGCCAATTGACATGGGTTTAGACACTAAATTTGAAAATGGCTTAGAGGCATTAATTATGAATCACTGATAAATAATATGGACGAGATACACTAATTTGAAAAATTAATATCAGCAACTTGTATTTAAAAAAAACTAAACGACTGTCAAAATGGCTTATTCAATAATGGTTTAAAAGGTAATGACACCATTTTTCAACCCCGTTAGTCACTATAAAATCAATAGATGAGATGCAACTATTCATGTAATTCAAATTATGCAGAAATGAACAATTGTTAAATCATACAGAATTTTAGTAACAAAAAAATACTGTCTTATTTAAATTCAACATCGGTTTCTTAGGTATTTAGAATCAGGTAAGACATTATATTCGTCACATGCAAAAGATACACCAATAATGCATTTTCTAATTAATGTTTATATAAAGCATCAGACAACGTCACTCATTGAATGCTCTTCCAAATATTAGCTAAGATAGAAGATGACAGCTAAATAATAGAAATGTACTCGGCTTCAAAATTGTTAATTTTTTATTTATGTAAAATATTATAGATGAGAATAATAACTGCCCATTTATCACACACACAACTTGATAAACTAATCATAGTTTCTGTTTTTTTAAATATGAGAATAAATTTATTTTATTCAAATTTATTTAGATAAATTTTGTATAACGAGAAATTAAAGGACTATGATTTTCATATAAAATAGAAGTACATACATACCGAATAAAAAAGAAAAGATTATACATCTACATATCTAATAAGAACATAATTGAGAAACTGCGTAAAACTGAATAATTTGTCTGGCTCTTTTATGATTAGAACGTAACTTCATGATAAAAACTATCTATTTAAATTCAAATTCGAATGTCATAATTATGCATATTCAAAAGTTGATCAACTCGAACAACCAATATAAAAAAGAGATGTCTTAAAAACTGTTTCTCATTTCTACTGGAAGCTAACTGAATATAAAAGATCTATAAATGTTATATATGACTTTTTTCCATCAAAACTAAATAATATTTTAGAAACAAAAAACGTCAATATACAATTTATTTCCACACGTATAATAAAATAATATAAAATTCTACAAAATACCAAACTTTTTAGTCGACTAAATCACTGTTGATGTTTGCATAAGCCTCGGTAATGAGAAACCATTATATGTTTTAACTACATTGATCCTATATCGAATTCATTATTCCAACTACTACTGAAAAAAAATCGAAAAATAGTTTGGCGTCTTAGCTAAGGATCGTTGCACATCAGCAACTAAAAAATATTTAAAATATATTAATTGGATGTTGAGACGTATGCATATTAAACAAAATTATTGGTTATTATTGTATAAATCAAACACTGAATAAAATTTGCTACAGGTAATCAATATCGGACTTTTAATCTCTAAAAGTCATCTAAAAATAACCAGGGGTGGT
>JAUYWI010070410.1:0-14432 GCA_034780595.1 Parotoplana pacifica | reverse complement strand
AATTAGATGTTAGTGAAATAAGTTAGAAAACTGTTTTATTTATAAACACTGAGAGAAAGTTCAACATTTAAAAAAAATAGCTTTTTTTAAATAAGATATATCAAAATTTTAGGGTGGTACGGTTTCTTTTGTTAAGGGGTGTATATTACTATTTAATACGGCAATGTTGTATAATACGTACAGGTAAGTAAGTACTATGAAATTGCTAACACAATAATAATCTTGCGCTGCCAATGAATTACTGATGTATGCAAGTGTCAGTCAGGTAAAATTAGTTAAAACAGTGTGTGATCCTGTCTATAAACGTCGCAGGATACATAAATTGCACGAAAAATAACTACTTAGTTGATATTTAACCTCCCTCTACTGATTAATGAGACTTAATTATTAGTGACAGATCGTCCCCAAGTTAAAATACAATACCTACAAAGGTACTAAGTAACATAAAGGCAGATTGAAATACATATACATTTATGTACATATTTAGGAGATTTACGAAATATTACAATTCACTCTGGTGAATCAATTTGTTCAAAAATATTTTTTTTAAATTATGATGTTACCAAGTCATTCATATTAGATTGATTGTATTTACTTTGAGAAAGTGAGGAATAGATTGTTTCGAAGTATAAAAAGACACCTATAAAATATGAGTTAGAGATTTTATAATGGATTCTGGTGGAGATATTATGATAAATTCCTATAGGCATGAAAAAAGAGTGGGCAATTAGACTAAAAAACATAGATAGCTACCACTTTCAAGTTAAAATGTATTTTTTGTTATTCTCTATACAGAAACTTTCATTTTCATCATAGATTAATTACTTTATGATTTTTAAGTATGAGTATAACTTTGGTAACTTGTTAAGGTAATAGCAAATTGATAAATAATCAGACAATAATAATTATATAATAGATGACATTTTTGCTTAGCTATTTGAATAAAATTAAGGTTTCAAAATAAAACAAATAAAGAACATTCATGCAACAAAATTCTAAAAATCTCTGTGAGTATTCTTTTCTCTCTACAAAAGTTGAAACATCAAAAAAGTTATTCTACAAATGCAGCTAAAATAATCGAAATGCGTTAAATTAAATATTTTAAAGCAAACGATGTTAAATAATTCCTTTCAAGCTTACTAATATTTTGACTTCAAAAAATTAAAACAAGGCAAACTGTGGCTGCATTTTCGCTAAGATGAGAAACTATTAGATTAATTCTACGCCTTTAAATTATTGATTTATACTTCTATATCTATAAAACTAATATTTTTATTAAAAGATGTTCTAATTCATATTTTAAGAAGTATGTAGGTACATTAAGTGAAAAGAGAGTATGTACTGTGAACGTAGTCAAGTATGCACAATATTAAAACTATCTATTTATTTTTCCACTTTAAATATTTTTATTTGTAACAGCCTCTCAGTTTCCTGACAAAAATCTGTAGTCTAAAAAGTAGGTAGGTAGGTACATAGCAACAATTCGCCAGGTTATGGTCTATATATGTATTATTGATTTTTCAAAGTGATGAAAATTTGACAGCAACTATAAATAGCCTATCGGTTGTTTTAATAACACCATAAGGGTCAAAACTTAAAGTTGGGTGTGTAGATCCACTAGGCCCTAAGTCAAAAACGCATGCATCTTGATAATGGCAAAAACTATATTTTTGTCCAAAATCATTATGCTGATTCTAAAATCCAAATAAAACATCTTATCTTGCTCAACAATCGCGAAACACTTAAAGTGAATCACATTTTTGTTCTAAACCAAAACCCATAATCGAGTACAGAGTTTTTCATACAATGCATTTCAAAGACAAAATTGATTTCATTTATGCCAAATAACAATGCGAAAAGATCTGTATCTCTAGGCAAACAAGTATCTAGATAATGTACTAACATTATAAAGTAATGGTAATCCAACAATAACCAAAATTTTCAAGAAAACATCAACAACTTAATTTTCTATTTTGCTATGCTTACTCTCCTGAAAATGTACTAACGGTAGTTTCATGACAGAAAGACGTGAACTATAATCAATATGCTAGCACGTTAAACTATTGTAATAAAATTCATAAATACAAAGAAAACAATATAATTCAACAAATATTAAACTACCAAACACTTGGCCATTAGCATGTGAGACAAAGTTGCATAATATTCAAAATAAAAGATTCAGTCTCCTAATAATACGAAACAAAAGCATGTGGTTAGCTAGATTAACAATCTTTGTGTGTGCTCAGGCCAAGAGTTTAATTAAAATATTATGTTTGCAACACATCACAATAGCAAAACATTTTCTACTGAAGCCTTTTAAAATAATAAACTAATTAGAAATAAATGATTAAATAGAAATATATAGGTTGTGGTGTGAATAAAAAAGAAACAGCTTGTCAGTTGTAACTTATTGGTTGTGCTGTCAACAATCGTACCTGAAGTAACTGTAGGGGGAAATGAATAAAACACAAACAGTGCATAAATAAAATGTTAATAATTTTAAAAGTCATATTATAAATATTCTTTATTCTTTTAAAAAAATATTATTTGAAAAAATAGCGCTTCAGTAATAATGCCAGCATCAGATTGGCAAAAATGTCACAAAAATTCCAAAATCAATTACAGGATGCCCCATATAAGCTGAGTATCATTGGAAATTTTCTCATGTCTACTTATAGCATAAAATATTTTACTATCGATTTAAAGGAATGTGCATATGTTTAAATGATTTGTAAAAATTAATCTAACTTGATATTTATTGTAAAAATTTGTTAAACATTGTCAGAAATGCTGTCACAAAGACTGTGGATTATATGTTCCTTAATTGATGCTACTGTTAACACCTTGACAAGTGTTATACAATATTAACATTGACGCACAACAGTAAGTCAGTTATTTGCACAACTTCAATGCTATCCAGTTTTATTTATTTCAAATCGATACTAAACCACAGAAATGGACATCAACATAAGAATAAACCTACATATCAATTTTAAAATTTCTTATGATGCTTGATTTATGCGACACACCCTGTTAAACCCTTCATGCCAATAAAATGTTATATGTACATAAAACACTATAATATGTTCTTTTCAATTTAAAACAATTTCTCAAGTTGTGGAAACTAAAAGAAGAATAAAACTTCAACAATTTTCACCTTTTCATATAATATTTTTTGCTAAGAACATTTTTTCAAACAAAGTAAGTTAAGTAATACAAAATTAAATATTTTTTAAATAGACAGCGTAGCAACGCAAGCAAATATAAAAATCGCTGCAAATTGAATATGAAAAATTGTCAATTTAAAAAAATAATAAATCCATCATCTTTCTATGTCACAAAATATACGTTATACAATTACAGGGGTAATGTTAAATGATATAGGTAAATAGGGTAGAAAAGAATTAGGTTTGTAGTTTAAATTAAATTAGCTTCAGGTGATAATAGATGGTGTTACTCAGTCAAAATACTATTTCGCAAATACATAACAGGTATGATATTTAAGTACTTTTGTTGATTCAATTATTGGTAAAACCATCCATTGAAATACGTATGTATGGGTATGTTAAGAGGGTAAACATAAAAATATAAAACGTCCTTATTCGGTCGGGTAAATAAAAGTACAATATTATTATTTAGATGAGAATCAACGTCATTACATATTAACGCCGCAAAAAAATTTTCTTAATTCATAAAATCATTCTTGTTTTAAACAATCCCGCAAACTGTTGACGGCAGTATTTTTAAATGCAAATGTTATTTAAGATAAATCTCAAAAAGATCAAATACATAACTAACTCTGAAATTAATTTGAACACTAATATTTCACTAGGTATCTTTATTTAGCATCCAGTCAGAATCAACACTGAACCATATTACTCACTAAGTGGACGCTATGGCTCTTAACCAGAGTGATATCTCTAATAATATTGACATTTAAAAGAATCTATTTGTACCAAATATTATAAAATATACACGGTACTAGAAGTGTAATCTAATTTCAGTAGAACTTATCAAAATCTTGCATCATCATGAACACTGATGAATTTAATTAAATTTATGTTAGCGCATTATAATCTAAAGAGATTTTTTAAAGAAAATACCTACATAATTATTTTCAGTTGAGATTTTTTGTACTTATAACGAAACACTGATTATAAACAACACTTTATGGATTTATGTTGCCCAAATGCATAGAGGTAACGAAAACGCCAATGTGATAATTACCAATGCCAGCAGGAAAAATGTTGATGATAATGTCATTATTCTTTCCAACTACACTACCTAGGCTATTCATTTAGCGAGACATTCACTCGAAAACTATTTAGGATGCTTACAACATTTTGCTGCATTATGTACGCACCTTGTCTCAAACTCTTTGCTTCGATGGTCATGAAAATAAGTATTCGGATCAATGAAATTCAAAATTATGGGGGATTACTTAAAATTTTCTCATGCATTACTTTCATTTCCACTGTTAATAAAATTGTTTGTCTGTTTAGGAAAATAAAGATTCAGAAAAATATTCTCATTAAATATTGATGCAGTTCTACTTGTGTACCGTTTAGAACTTATTATAATTTAGACTAAAGAAATGTAAATGTGTTTTTCTAAAATAAAATTAATTAATGATCTGTTTCTCTGTTCATTCAAAATATATTAATGCAGATATGTAGGTTGGAAATAACTAGAACAAAACTCCAGAAAGTAGAATAAGTAAGAGTTTCAGTTGGCGATCAAAAATTTATTCAGTCTTTTTTGTACATTTCAATAAGATATCTGTAAACTATTATAATTCCTTAGTGTTATTATATATAAAATATAATAAATAATTAATGCTTAGTTTTAATATTTTAATGTATTATCAAACTTTAATTAAACTGACTAAGTTAAAAATTATGATAAATTAAACTATTAGGAAGCAATTTTCTATTATTTACGGGATTTTCAAAAGATTTTTGATATAGACATGAATAATACAGATAATTTGCCAATTTGTATTAAATATTCAGATTTATAATAGATACTCTAATGCCACACATATTGCAAATTACTTTGTCAATTAATCAAAGAGAAACGTTCACCATATAATTTTGAGGTGACTCTTATAGCACAAAATTAAAAGGGAGCTTAAGGATTTTCAATGTAATAAAAGTACTTCTAAAATGTCGTCAATTTGAAGTTATTCTCAGAGAAATGTCCAAAACCACTATTCTTACTCTAACTTTTATTAAAATAAAATAAAAACATTTAATGAAAATAGAACTTTAACAAAAGGTTCAACGTGAATTTTAATGAATTATCTTAATTAGAAAATAAAATGTTTAGTAAAATTACTTAATCCAATTGATGTAATGTGTTTCACTGAGCTATCAAGATTGTAATTATACTGTTTACAACTCACTGATTCTCTTTGTTTTACATCCAAATAAAAAATATTGGGTATTATTCTGTTATTCACTTGATATGTTAACGTTGAATTAGGTACATACATTAAATTTATTAAAATAAACTGTCAAAATGCCAATTATATTTAAATTAATGTAAGCTATATTTAGTGTTGGTACCTATTCTCTAACTTTAAATTGAAATCTTTTCTGTTATACATAAATGTAAAGCAAAATCAATCATAATTAGACTCTTCACAAAACAAAGTTTTGATAAAAACAAAATAAACAAAAAATAATGCTATCTTAGTTGTTTAGCAGCGCATCACTCAGCAAGCGGCCCTACTGGACTGTCCCGCTCCGCAAGCAATATCAGCAAGCAATTAAAATTTAAAATGAAACAGATTTTCTTTACAAAAGAAGACCAATTAGAAAATAAAAAAAGGGGGGACTTATAGGGTAGGTAAATGTAGGCACCAAACGAATCACATGGACGATCAGACAAAACAATAATTGAACCATTTGTGGACAATATGTAGAAATGAAGGAGTACCAAAAAACAAGAATAAAACAGCTCGGAAACTAAATATTTTATATTTCTGGAAAAGAAAACCGAAATAAAAAACTAAAATTTTCTTGTATATATTTTAAAACACGGAATTTCTTAGTGTGCAGTTGGATTTAAATTATATTGAACAGTTAGTTATCAAAGAATTCGGTTAAGCCCATAAAGGTATGAAAACCATATTTTATTTGATAGGTAGATATTTTGAAGACAGAATTGTTTCAACTAATACTAAAGTAAAATTTATTGTAAATAACATCAAACAGACGTATCTAAAGGGAAATCAAAGTCCAAAGTAGTACTACAAAGAGACACACTGGGTAAGTTCATCATTGAAACTTAAATACTATTTTGCCAAAATCCTACTGTCTATGGTATATACTGTTTTAAAATTTAGTTTGAAATAAAATTGAATTAGAAATAATAATTTATCAAATTTTCAAGAAGCAGATTCTGCCAGTAATTTGTCATTTCGAGCTAGGAAATGCAGAGGTATGATGGCGTCGGTGGTTTCATGACTAAAAAATAACGACTAAAGTACTCAGAAAAAAAATAATATAAAAGTAATATAGAGAAAACAATCTTAAATAGATTTCTACATTTCACACAAAATAATCGAACATTGGGTTTTCTATGGACATATAAGAATATACGCCTCATAAGTAAGGACTGCATTATTTGGTTTAATTGTCTAGTTGCAAGGCACAATTCAGAAGTTTATGAAATATTTAACTCAAGAGCAGACGTTTATTATGAAAACAACGGCAAATTTAGAAAATATTAGGAAATGATATAACCAGAATATCTGGTTAAACTATTCGATCACGAAGTTTTTTTCCTCGATGCTATAGATATTGAATGGGCTGTCTTTTCAATTATATACCTACTACTAACGCTAGTAGTCTATTTCTATGGTCTTTACACATTTCAAAGATAGCTACACGGTAATTGTACTGAATGTTTTTTTTTAAATCCAGTTAATTGTTATACAAAAAAATAGAGTTGTAAATTGACTTCTATTTGTAGCAACATTCTATTTTTACATCAAAGCATTTTACTATTCTGTTATAATTAAAATATGTTGTTATATATTAAGAAAAAATCAAATAAACGACAGCTTTACAAACTTTTATAAATGTGACTTATTAATAGAGTCAAAAATTCCAAAATTAAATGTTTGTCATACATGTAGGTTTTTGGTAACATTTTGATTTTTTTGTTTATTATTCTTAATGATTTCAAGTAAATATCAGTTGGTAATCAACTGATGTTTGGACACTTTTGAGTCGCTAAACCTAAATTCGAATTTTTGATTGACAAATGACTGCGATTAGGAAAATAGATATTTAAAACAAATAATAAAATGGTTACTTATGAGGTTTACAAAAGTGAAAATGAATAATACAAGGTTGGGTAATTTCAAAAAAATATTGTTGTAAAGCAAAGGTAAATTCTGTGAAGTATGTACAATTAGGTAAAAGGTGGGTGATTGGGAGAAAAGGAGAGCTAGGACGAACACGATGAGGAGGGTGAAGAGGGAAAGCCAATGGGGAATGATCGAGAATTATGAAGGGTAAGGTGGGTAGGTACCGTGTGCGCAGCGCATAGTTAAAAATAGACAGAGCAATTCACCAATGACAGTGAACGTCTGAGATACTTACGACGGTTATTTTGACGCAATGACCCTGTAAAATTGGCATGAGCAAAAGTGTGGATGATCGATGATCAAAATAGTATTTAATGGTTTAAAACAAAATATTAATAACATTATTACATTAATATAATGAATATTATATCACAAAAAAACAAAATAAAAATCGATACTAAAATACAAGCAACAAAAATCATTGAATTTGAGAAAAATTGTTTTGTTAGTTACCTGTTGTAAAACTTGTTGAGCACACGAAAATAAATGTAGACCTCCACTCATGCACTGATGCTTCACTAGAAACACCAGAATACTAAATATGAAAATAGCCTAGCTTTGGCCACCTAAAAACTACATATGGACACAATACCCTAGAGAACAAACATAAACCTTACTCAACAGGTTAAAAGCTCCATTCTATTGTCATATCCAATAGCTTATTCTACACAATTGTTTTTTAACCTCCGGTTAGTCATACTATTTCGTATAATGTTAACTAATTTCATTGAGTTTCTATTCTTAAAAAAACTTAAACTAGAATTACAATAGAAATGTGAACATCAAATTATCGTCACTCATGAGACGACATATTGATTATTTTCCAGTTTCCAACTCCAGTTCACACTAACATGCACTGGTGTAAACTTGGGAATAATGCTAATTAAAAAAATACAGGTAAAGGTATAAACGGATTAAAATAGAAAAAAAAAATAGCTGATGAAACTCAAAGCTAAACACTGTAAAAATTAAACTTTCAAAACAAACTATAATCTTTTAATACGTAGTATTACACCGGAAGATATAAGGCAATACACGACGAATCAAGGTCAAAAGCGATATAATGTAAACGATCGAGCAGTAAGGAGTATAGTTGAAACATGGGGTTTAATGCATTCCAATAAATACAGTGCACTGTCATCATAATAAAAAGGGGGAGAGAACCACCACATTCATTGATAAATCACACCAATTTCCAAGCGAATTTAAACGACAGGCTGTAGCTAAATAAACTGAGAAACAATCAAAGTTTTGTTTTCAAATTTAATAACTTTTTTAGTAGGTTAAAACAGCTAATTATTTTTTTAGGATTGACGATGAAAATGACGAATAATATACAAATTTCGGTTTATTTTACTTACGATCTGAAAAGTATCCAATCATAAAAGATCAAAAACATATATGAGTAAACACCTTTGATGAATATAATGTAGTCTTAAAAGAATATTTAAGCTTTAATATTGTTTGTGACAATGTTGGTGCATAATATATGTTACTAAATATCGTGTCCATAGAGTAAGGATATAGAGATTTATTCATAAAATCAATACACAGACGGTAGTCATGTCTGTAATGGAGAGTTAGAAAATACATATTTGAACCCGAATTACATGTTGAAGATGAGTTTATTAAGCCTTACTCTATGGTCATGTCAATATTTCATTACTTTTATTTGATGTTGATGCAAATATATATTCTACCAAGCTCAGCTTTTGGCTCCACTATCTGTGCATTAAAGAAAATCTTTCAATTTGCACTGTATAGAAAAAAGGGAACACTCGTAGATGCACAAGTGTCTGTTACGACAAAAGTCGAAATACTTAGAAAAATAAACATCATAAAAGATTACTTAGTAGAACATCAATTTGTGTATTCTTGAAATTGTGGCGCCAAGCCTCCGAAGAACAATCAACCAAGAAGTAATTAGTAATATTAAATAACTTAATGCCATTTGGACCATTTCATAACACAATCTCCTCTGTGAAACTACAGCAATGCAGTTGATTTGTAAAAAATAATACTTTTAGGAAAATGCTCAAAATTTGTCAATTAAATGAAACTTGATCAACATGTTATGTAATCCTTTATCAGTAAAGAAAAATCAATTATTTCCTTGATGATTCATAATGTAATAAATTACTGGAATTAAGAAAGATTTTGTTCAATAGATATTCAAAATGTGTGTATTGTTATATCGAAATATTAATTTCTGATTAATATACCATTCTAAATAGAATTTAGTGTTCTAATCGGGAAGAAATCATTATTTCTTTTTAAAGTAATGTGATGTCATGAATGATCTCCATTACTTTGGCTGAAAGCAGATGCACTTGAAAGGAATCGAGTTTACGCCTGCGCCGCAATGTTGCAAAAACACCATGCCATGTTTATATGTAAATTAGTTGGAACATAAATGCAAAATAGAAAATTTTCACAGATCTACATATTAAAATAAAAAAACCATCAGAATAAAATGTCTAATTATGGTTACGGAACTGAACCTATTAATAGTTTTTAAACTTTTGTCTAAAATAAAATAACCAAGCCTGAAAAGAATACTAAACATTATTGATTTTCTGTTTTGTGATATGAAATATTTAGAGAAAACTCTTTATGAAAAACAGACGGATTAAAAATAACTACCTAAATAGTAAAAATGCTTATTACAGTATTATCTAATAAAAATCGATCAAGAAAGTAATCCTACCTCCTGGTTGGACTCTAATAGGTCTGGGGGATGAGACAGGGCCTTCTCCAGCATTATTGTAAGCATTGACGCGGATGTAATAAGTTTTATTCGATTCCAACTCGTCGATCACTATGAATTCCCTTTCAGTTCGCGACATCAACCACAGACTCATGTCCGAGTTGATATCAACACTATAATAGACCGTGTAGCCCTAAAAAACAAAAATTTCATGACTTAAAATTATATATTTTAGCAAAAATTAATAGCAAATGTAAAAAAAAATAATCCTCATAAATCTTAGTTCAGATAAAACTACTACAAAACTATAGTCATTTATTAATAGTGAATATAATAAAATTTAGCATAATATAAAATGTACAAAAAAAATATTATTTTGTTCAGAAAAAAGTTAGTAAATAAGAAAATGTACTTTAATTTTTCCATTTGGAACAGTAGGTGGTTTCCAGGTAACTTCAATAGATACGTACGACTTTGCAACAGCTTGGACATTTACAGGAGGAGATTTGGGAGCTGACAGCGAAAAATAAACAAAAAACAAACTAACATATAAAATAATATAAAAAAGGCTGAGGAGATGTCAAATGAACTGAAGTTCATTCATGTGGATGTCTAAGTAGCATTATTCGTAATATGTGTGTACGTAAACTGACAAATTGGATATAAAATATCAATAAAACGAGCGTCATATTTATCCCAACGTTATTGATGTAATCAGGTTTACCTCAAGATGTGTTAACATAAACGAATAAAACTTCAAAAGTTCTATACTGAAAGCAAATAGGCGTATTTATCGAGCTATCTAGCTATTCAAAATTGTAATTTGTAATTTTTGGTACATTTTCATCTGTTTTCCTTCTCACGCCACAGGGCTAATACAATGTCATAGAATGCATGTTTACACACTAAATAAAACGAAATGCTCAAAATATAATAATAACTCGCTTCACTTGAGCCAGGAATTAATGCAAATATCAATGATAATATTATGAATGATTAACCAAAAGGTAAGCATCATTATGTAGATTCATAAGTCAGAAATTTCGGCAAAACAAAAGTAGTAAGACATACACAGATCAAAACTTAAATAAACTACCAGAAACTATTGATTAATCCCTAACTTAGGAGTCATAGACATTTTCCCTTTGCACAGAAAGATATGTCATCCATAACATCTAATTAGTATAGGTAATTATGTCCAATAAATATTTTAGCACATACAGACAATTTTAATTTTCATGTAAGTAACAATCTCTGTCGTTTCAATAAAATTTAATTGCTAAATTGTATACAGGTACTACACCTTTCAGGTAAAGTTAGATAGGAAATAATATTATAACAGATCGCCTATCAGAAATTAACTGACAGATCAACCAGTCTCAACTATTACTAATTTTAAAAAAACATGGCAAGATAAATTAAGTGGCAAGTCGGTCTCCAACGTAACCGCTCGCACAAAACAGAAAAATTAATGAGAATGTTGGAAGGCATTTATGACGACTTTCAGGAAAAAAGAGTACCTGCTGAGTCTTCCTTTGTAGCACAAATTAAGACTGTGGTAGCTAAAGAGGTTGGTAGCAACAACGCCAGCTGTACCAAAATGTATTAACGGTGCAATTCTTTCATCATTAATGTCTAAAAATTGAACTTTGTCCGATTGACCTCAAATTTGGTGGAACTAACCATTCAGTATTTAAGAAACAAAAATCCAATAAAAGTATAGCAAATATTTGGATAATATCGACTTTATAGCTGTTTTTAATCGACTTTTGGTATTTTATTTCGCAAGAATCACTAAATAGACTACAAAATGTAGTAAAAACGTTCTCAAGTTAATATTTAGCCCTTTTTATCAATGTAAAAATGATACATCTAAATATTTAGAAAGGACAAATAGAAAGTTAATTTGCTCCCATTGCTTGAGGTATTGAATGTCAATTATTTGAAGCCTTTTAAGGTTTCCTCCTAAATATCATGCCTTCCAGATACCAAAAAAATCTTATATGCACCAATTTTTTATCATTTTACAGCAATTCACAATAAACCAGGCTGCACCCACCCCCACCCTAAGCACAATCAAAAAAAATTAGTTGATGTGCAAATAGAACCAGTTAACAACCAAAATTCTACAAAGTTATTTACAATGCACTACGAATCTTCATAAACTACTCTTTCTAAATTGAACCAATCAATATCTATAAATCTCTACATTAGAGTATATAGGCGGTTCTCATATTTAATAAATAACAAATCTAATGCCATCTTATACAGGAAATGTCTGTCACACTTGCATTATATTTGCTATAGACAAAACATGCTATAATAACCTACGCATATAACAGCATTACCTATTATTCAATTTTTCAAAAGCGTATGCATATTAATATACAAGCCTTGCTTAACATAGACTGGAAATCATATCATTGAGGTATAAAGAACCAATGATCCGAAAATAAATGTTGTATAGTGTAATTATAACCACCATTTTGTAAAAAAAACTATGATGTCATTTCGTAACCTATGATGACCTCAATTTTTATTTACATATTTGAAAATATATTCATATATTTTTTAGTAAACTAAAAGAAAAATCTATGTCGATATTTAAAAAAACTATGGCTGAAACAATCCAATTTTGGACTAAGAATAATTCTATACGTCACTGTATAACCAACAATGACATTTTAGTATGAAATTGGTAGGTACACCTAAAAGTCAAATATTGTTTATGTTTGAAATTTTCTCAATTAGATCAAATTTGCAATATTCGTACCTTGCTTAACATTCTTTCTTATCATAGTGACATGCTATAGGGCCTAGTTGCTATGGCTACACTTAATTTACTTATAAAACTTTTTAGGCATTAAAGGTAGAAAACTAGATGACATTTTTTGGAGGTGGCTCCGACTAAATTGATTTCTTGAAAATAAGAACTAAATTATTCTTATAAAAATAACAGTTTTCGCTACGTATTTAAAATTTTGTTCCACTTATTTAATACAATTGACTGATTATCAAGAAGGCTACGTATCTAGGACTAATTTAATAGTGTTGTTTTTCTCATAGAGCTTTTCCTTCTTCTAGCATCTGCTTCTTGCTGGCTTCATTCACTTTCTAAAACCGCTGCACACTGTCTTCTTCTCTCTTTATTTCTTGAATTTAAAACAAATAAATTTATTCTTGCTGTGTGTTCAAAATTCACTAATGACACTCATCACAATATCTTAAAATTTCAAAAATCAACTCAAACCTAATATTACATTTTGCTATGTATGTCTTATGTACCTACAAAAAAATCAAAAACTAAACATCAAGCAAAATAGGATCATAGGTCACTGAATCACTACATCTGTGCAAAACATTTTCAAACAAATATGAGGAAGGTGACTTTTATGATAGAAGCTTTTTTGTAACTTGTCTTCGAGAGGAAGCAAAGTATCTTACTTCGTGCTCTTATGATATTCGCTGGATAAATGGATAGTTTTGAAGAGATTATAGGTAAAAAAACGGTACCACATCCATACCACAGTTTTAGATAGAAATTTGTTCAACACAGAGGACAATTATAGGGATCAAACAAACTCTCTGCATTCAGTCAAAGCTAACTTACAGGGTGTTCTCCTCTATCTTAGTGTGACGTATGTAAACGCCGATTTAAAAACAACAGGATTGCAAACTCAGAGAGCATACGTCTTCATATATACCCATCCCTAACTTACAAAAAAAAAATAATACCTACAGATTTTCTTTACCAACTTCCAAATAATTATATAAAAATGCTCCACTGACTATAGAGCTTATATAAACCTACACAAAAATGCCTGTTTGTTTTGAGGTATAGATGGGTAGTTACATAATTTATGCATAAGTAATTAAATGGGTAGCTAATTAATTGTTCACCTATAAATTCTATAATTTTACTCAGGAATTATAGTTAACAATTTTCTTAACATCTTTAAAAAAATAACATCAATGTCGTTCTATTTTTAAAAGAAAATGCCAATAAAACCTAATTTAACATTACTTTCCACATATTACTTATCAGAAAATTTGATATAAAACTTAACAAAAAAATAAACAATCGAGATAATACACTAAATAAGATTTTTTTTAAATTAAAAACTTTCACAGTAAATGCTGACCCTTGAAAAATTTAAACATTAAGACTAGGTTTATATCTAAGGATAAACAAAGCTTCCCTAATTTTAACATCAAAATCACTCGTATCAAAGATAAAACTTTGAAATTAATATTGATGCTACTTTTACAATTACATAAAAGAAAATGATCAGAGAGAGGAGAGATAGCGGTTTTACAGTGTTCATTAATCCTAGTCACAAGGTGTCT
>JAUYWI010070399.1:0-14434 GCA_034780595.1 Parotoplana pacifica | reverse complement strand
GTTAGGAGTAGCAATATCATCAATGTATCTGGAATTATTAGAAAGTTTCAGTGCCAATGAGATGTTCAACTTTGATAAATGAGTTGTAGTACTGTTAAAAGCACCACTGATAAATCTAAACTTATAGGGCGACTTATGAAACTTAGCAGTCCAATATATAAGTATGAGGAATATTAGCATCTTTACAAATTCTAATATTAAAATTATCTAAACAAATCTTATGATGTTAAGGTAGATATCATCTGTGGAGAGATTAAAAGGTTTATAAATATTATAGCCAGTAATATTGGTAGAAATACCTAATTCTTTCATGAGAGTAGAAAATAAAATTGTTTACAGAAGATGAATGTAAAATTATTATTTGCTTTATCAACTGGAACAATAACAAACATATCTATCATGAATGGCTAAGAATTTATTTTTAAGATCTTTAATACTAAAATTAGATTTATTAGTAGGGCATTTTCTGAGCTATTTAGAAATGACAGAAATTATATTACTGAAATATGTATAAAAAAAGATGGAGAAATATTAACCTATTTTATGAATAAGACAAGACGTGTAATTAACCTATTTTAAAAATGTTATTGTACTGATTCTGAGTAGTTTTCACTAAATTTTGGCAGTTGCTGGAGTTACCCCAAATTGCCATTATCAAGATACATTTTGTTTGGTGTTGGTAACGAAAAAGTCTGATAATGTAGACATTCAATTAGTAGACTTCAATGCACTGTATATAAACATATTTCAGACTCGATACTGTACTATAACTTGAAAATGTTATTATGAAAATAACGAAATATTGTGTGTCACCGAGTCTTTCTTTTTTAATTCATAATGTAAAAATTATTGAATTAAAATTTTGTATTTTTATGGATTTTCAGATTTCTGTACAAGTCTGATTAAAATTTGTTACTGCTGCCCATTTTCCCTAGAGTCAAGACTTCTCCTGTATGCTCGTGCATAAATTGACTCACCTCAAAATCAGTAAACACGGTTGATTTCATAGGTTCCGGAACAAATTTATTCACAATATTATTGATGCATGACGCCATCTGGCCACGCTCCTGCGTCAGTTTGTCAAGCTCCTGGGTCAGAGTGCGCTCCCGAGCACGGAGCATGGCCAGCTCACTCTCCTGACTCGTCAGAATGGCCGAACTGGCCTCACACTTCTCAACTGACTCCCTGGCCTCCCTGAGCAAGTGACGATTGGCCTCTTGCAGGTGGGCGATCAGCTGCCGGTCCCAACCCTCCGCATAACAGGACTCGTCCAACACCGAGTACTCAAGCGCAAAGGTCGCCAATTCAAAAGAAAGATCTAAATCAAATGCCTAAAATAGAAATAATTGCAGATAATTATTGGTGAGGCAAATGAAATCGGCTATCTGTTTTCAGAGTATTGATAACGTCAAGTTCACATCCAAGCAAATAAATCATTTCGTATTATAATGCGTGGCACGATCACAAGCACTACTTTAATTTCCTACCAGAACGATCAAACCATTTGAAATAGCTAAGTGTCGGATCAGCTGCAATAGTGCTTACCTGATCAATAATCTGGCACATTTTTTCATAAGACATATTGGGAAGTGTGTTCTTAAGACATTCACTAGCATCTTCAAAGCTGTCTGCTTCCAGTAGTTCTTCAACATGGGACTTTACTAAGAGAAATGATACTCGAAATATTGCTTCAATTCCAATACACAAAAGAAGATCTGAAATAAAATAGAAACAGAATAAAATTCGTATTTTCAGAATAACGATGGCGGTTTTTTTCACAGAAAACTATAGGCCCACTCAAGTCACTCACCAAAGACTCTCACGATAAAGCCAATTGGATAGTGTGTAGAGAACACGGTGAGGAACCAAGGGGCAGCATAGAGGGAAGGCTCGATATCTAGTTCCTCCAACAGGGCATGCACCTTGGGAAGACGTTCCAGTAGCAAGCGTGACCACTGATACATGCGCAACTTAAGTAGAATGTTCAATTGAATTATAAATATGCAAGTTGGTCATTTATCTCTAATTCATAAACAACAATGTACATGCAATGTAAAAGAATACAAAAAAGAATAAACGATTTTCAATCAAATAATGCAAGCATAAAGTTACCTCGTAATTAGCCATGTTAGGTTTATACATGAGACGAAGATTCAAATTGTACATTAGATAAAGCAACATGGAAAATGATTCAGATTCGGGAAGCTAAAAAATAAATGATGTTTATTCCATGAACTGAACCATAAAGAATACCAATCCAATTTATCTAAGCGTTTTTATGTAGGTATAGCTACTGATGGATGGCACTTACATGCAGTAACAAAACTCCAGTCACAAAACTAAGACCCTGACAATAACCAACCTCTTCGTCGACCAATGAGTAAGCTTTGAGCACGTTAAACAGGGCAATTTGACCACTGCCACCAATGGAGAAATAAGCATGTTGAGGAAATGTGCGTCCTAGAATATGACCGAGATGTGTGTCAAAACAAAAATTATTTATGAAAGCGGCAGTTTGGTAAACATTACCATCGTCCAAGAAGGTTAATGAACTCAAGGACCTTTTAGACATCATTTGGCAAGTATAATTCAGTTGAATCTTTAGTATGCAGATTCTCAACCTACATTAAACTATTTAGATGAGGTCTAGTGTAAGCGCTGATTTTCGAAATTGAATTAATTCAATTACTACGAGCGGTTTTTAACCGACAACCTTGTGATCGATAGTATAACGTTTATAGGGCGTCCCCCTTTTGTAACAGTTCCGAACACAACGGTATTCAACTCTCCTGAGATTACCCTTGCCATGGGTGTGACTTCAGCAGTACCTTACTTAAAAAAACACAATGAGCAAAATAGTTAACCTTTGAAATACACATTTACTTCACACTAGAAAAAAGATAAAGTCTAATCCATAGAATTAACAATTTATAAAATATCTATTCATACAATATTAATCTACGCAACTTATTTTAAAGACTTTCTATCATAGAGATCGGACGCGAGCTAACTATGCGGTCCGATTTCTATGCTTTCTATCTATTATTTGTGTAAAATATGTTTGCAAAATAATAAAATATAAATTTACCAACATCCACCAAAATGCCATGCTGATGAACGGTAAGCTGTTGTAGATATTCTTGATACTTTTCAGATACGGAATTAATATCAATTAATTTTGCGCATTCTTCATGTACGCCACTTTTATCAGCCGGAAACCAGTGTTTTGAAGTAGATTTATTATAAGTACTATCCGTGTTCATCCTATCAATGAGATAAC
This sequence comes from Parotoplana pacifica, assembly GCA_034780595.1. NCBI lineage: Eukaryota > Metazoa > Platyhelminthes > Proseriata > Otoplanidae > Parotoplana > Parotoplana pacifica. The sequence goes on along the minus strand of JAUYWI010070399.1, from coordinate 11,154 downwards.
GCCATGTTTGACCACGAAGATGGGCTGGCAAACCCTGGCGTAGAAGTAAAAGAAGATCGTCCATTGAGTACTGAGACACTGTCTTGTTCTCTGCAGAAGATAAAATGTCAGACCATTTCATCGTATTTTCAGTTGATAACGTCGCTGAGGTCGAGATGTTGTAAGGAAGATATCCAGTGAGTTCGACCAAGGATTCAGCAGCTAAAATGTGATAATAAGCACGCGTTATTATATTACTTGTAAGTAATAATAAACAACAAATATTTATCAATATAAAAACAAATCCATCGATAGCTGTAGATAATTATTCTAGAGCACACTATTATGTCATGTTCGGAAATAAATTGGAAAAGAGAACAAGTCATTTTAATTCCCAAATTAACTGTTATAAGTTCAGTATATCACTTATTTTCAAAAGTGCTTTACCAATTTACATAAAATCTGGTACACTTGACAGAGGACAGACAAATATGTTGTTTAAAGCCATTAAACCATTTACCTTTTTATGGCAACAACGGGTCAGGAAGTGGCCTAGAAATTGTCAACTATCGTTGGGCAATGTTTAAGCTAATGAGCTAACAGCTGATTTTCATGGTTTACATTTTTACTATTTTGCATTTTTCATTTCTGACCGGATTGTTTTATGGATTTCGATTTTGGATTTCGGATATACTAGATGGTATTTTTAATCACCGAGCTTGATTGGCCATCTTAACAAAAATCTACAAAAGTCAAACTCTGACAACTGCAAGCTCTATCTGGTACAACTTCGATCTGTGACAAAGAAACTCTCAGAACCCTGTATCTTACAAATATCCGATCTAGTCTTGAGTATGCAGGAGGTGCTTGGCTACCTTCTTTGGACAGACAGTTCTAGAGAAACTTGAAAGAGTTCAGTGAGAAGCAGCCAGAATTATTACAGGTTGTACAAAATTAACACTTTGCGATGCACTACTCCTTGAAGCAATTATCATCCCTTTTAAAATAAGAAGAGATAAACGTACTGCTATATAGCGGGAAACGTCACTCCGAATGCCATCAGACCATCTAATCAAAACTTTGTCACCGTCCAAAAACTCAGACTCAAATCTATCCATAGCTGCCGAGAAAGAGGAAAACATATCGCTGATCAAACTGGCTTAGAAGATTTTCCACTCGAGCGACAAACAATTTTCAACTCCTATTGTTGCAAGTAGCAGAAAATGTCCCAAGAAAAGTGGTACATTACAATATTTGCGTGACAATATGGAGGAATATCACGAAATGCGAATGTAGTTAATGAAACAACAATTGGAATTTGAATTCGAAAAGCACAAGGTAAAAATGAAAAATTTGCTTATGAAAAATGAGTTGCTTAAAAATAAGATAATGAAACAGTTCAATTCTGAATGAGTTTTTGTTGCATATTTATTTCTTATTTTTGTTCTGTATTACAACCAAATTGTTATGATATATTGTTAATGCGTTAGTTTAAGAATAAAACAAGGTTCAACTTATAATACAATTTTATTATTATATTTTAAAAGGGAACTGTAGACAAAGGTACATGTAACATATACATAACTATTAATTAAAATACTGTAAAATATAAGTTGCTGTTTCAATGCATTGCGTAAGCCATTATGCTCATTGAGTACTATTTCATTTTCGGTATTATCTCTGCTATGAAGATATCATCCATAGGTATGCTGTAGCCATAATTATATTCTGTGACAATGGAAGGCTAGTTCTAAATATTTTTAAGCACTTGAATCGTTGTCTCCATTACTGTTTAAAAACATCCACTGCAATGCTACCCAAAGTTTTTCTATTCCTGTTATATCCATTTAACGCTGCTGGTTGTTATAAGCACCCATACCACCAATATTACCAGCAATGTCGAGTAAATTATTACAGCGTCTAGTAAACCATGGACTTCTATAAAATAGCATTTATAGAAGTCCATGAGTAAACCGATAGCGAGACAAAAACTCACTATCACCAAGAGCAGCCAAAAGGTTTTGTCGAAATGGTCCCACATTTCTAAATTCATAAAAATAAGGGTCATATACAGGTTGGCACATAAGTTACTGGTATAGTTTAATAAAATGTTAAACAGAAAATATTGATTCCTTCATGTTCTATTTATTTGTAAGTATACTTTATTTTAAATCTATGCTTACTTACTATGTTTAATTTTCTGTTCAACATTTTTTTAACTATGCCCGGTAACTTGTGCGCAACCCTGTATATCATCCATTTTCTATGCTTAGTGTTTTGACATATAATTGTAATATTTTAATAATTAAAAATTAGTAAAAAAAAAGAATCAAATAACCATAGATTTCAATGTTTATTAGTGCCAGCCAATAAAATCTCGATTTTAATATTTAAATAAAACTTTAATCAGTGATTACGGAACAAACGATTAATTAATTAATTTGGACGTCTGCATATGATTTTGATTTAAACATCAACCTAATCGAGGCTAGGCGCTAATCATGACATGTGCATGATATTTGAATTATATGTCAAACAATTGCAAACCCTTTACCTGACACATTGGGCAGAGTACACTCATTTTTATTCTGAAACGCATGCAATTTGTAATGCAGCTTTTATTTTTAAAATTTTAAAAGGCAGTCTTTTGCGTTAACCATAAACTTCCGTAACGAAAATGGTTATAAAATTAGTTGTTGAGATAGGTTGCTTGCTGTTAACGTATTTCTTTCAGACTTTAAATACGATTTAAGTCTTTGATTTCTTTATGGTTTTGTAACGAAAATAGTTACGGGTCGGCCGATGTAACCAAACTCCACAATAAGACTGTAATAGATGCCTTTGGGACTTTCAAACTTTTCAAATGGTCAATATTTTGGTAAATACCTAAGAATAGACAATTTGTTTTATTGAATAACTTAACTTTCTTTTTAACCATTTGTATCAATTTTCTAAACTTTTTTGTTACTTCCTTTTATGGTAGCTTTCTCGTTTACGATTTTTGTTACAATTTTCTTTTCCAAATTAAAACATAAGAACTTTTATATTAACAAAATTTTTGTTAGGAAATTTGTCTCCTGATCAATTATTTAAATTGATATATTTAAATGAATTCTGTATGTTTTGATAATAGCTGATGAAAAATCTTCTGACAATGAGAAGATGAGATTGTCTCCGGACAACATAATTGACGTGAAACATTCTACGATTTCATACGAATCTTGTGTGAGCAGAATCAATTCCAAGTTGAACATCATACAAGATATCACTAAGCGCCAGGAATTGCTTCAAGACCTAGTGACTAGTATTGCAAATGGTTAGTTAATTTGCTATTAAATAAGTCCCTTGTTTTCAGGATGTTCCATCCAGGTCAATTTCCACACCTTTTCCGGTCAATCCTTTGCTAATACACTTGTACCCTTTTGTTTCCTGAACTCATAAATTTACAAGTTGTTGGTTTTATTTTAGCCTTAGTTGCTGATGATTCGCATTTATATTTAGTAAACAGTGAAAAAAATCTAATTTATCATTATGATTCTGAGTCAGACAAGTAAGTGTATATGTGTTGTATTTTGTTTCATAATATTATGCAGAAGAATTGTTTTTTTCTTGTAATCTTTTAAGAAAAATGGATTTTTCTTCTGTGTTTGACATGTTTTAGTACAATAACTAACTCGGCTGTGGTTCGCTCGATTGGACCTGGTTCCATATTGGCGGCTTATGTAGCATCAACCCTCAAGTGCAAGATCATCACCGATATTTCCTCTGTATTGGGATCTGTAAGTAGCAGACTTTTATTCATTGAAAACAATTACTCTGATTTAAAGGTTTATTAGGTCTACGTTTTAGGTGTTTAATTTGTTTTCTAGGATGAAAACTACCCTGAGGGCATTTTGTTTGACGATCCTACAATCCAATCCGTTTTGTGTCAGCCAATTTTCATGGAAAATGGGAAAGTTTTAGGTGAGCCAAAAGTGAAACGTATTATAAAATTGCCTGAAAAAATCATTGATTTACATAATCCTATACAGAAATGTATTGCTGTCACATGTTTTTATAATATTGAAAATATTTCTATTCCCATCTCATTTTTAGGAGTGGTTGAATTATATCGGTTTGTTGGTCGGCAGCCATTTATGGCTCATGACGCACAGGCACGTTAGCAGTCCTTGTTTTGTCCGTTTTTATATTACTAAAACTGATTATCTTGGTTAATTTATTTTTTGTTATCTATAAATATATTATGATAGTGATGTTTCTGTTGTAGGTTTCTGAAGGCTTCTCCACGTGGACCTGTTTAGCGGCTTACTATGGTGAAGTAAGTTTCCTTAATAAACTGAGTTTCTCCAACATCAAGCATCGATAGCCATTGATTTAAAATTGAGAAGGCCACTTTCCTCTTTTAAAGTCCGATACAGGGTCATTCTAAAATTTTGAGGCATTTTGGAATTTGTTGTTGCCAACGTTTATCTATTTTCTTCTGCACAATCCTATTAGCAATGTTCTACTGCACACTTACATAGCTAGAGATACATATTTTCGTGTCGACAAGTGGATATAATTATATAAGTGATTAGGTAGGTAAGCTATAATTTGTTGTGAAATTAATTTAATTTTCCCTTTATACATCCTTAATACATATCAAATATTCTTTTCAATGTGTTTATGTTAAACATAATTATAAAATGTGACTTTATTATTGGATTTTATCCATGTCGTATTTATATTCACTCTTGCTTGAATATATCGGATATTTAAATTGGTAATAAAATATTCAGTTTGAAGGGTGTGGTTAAGAACTAATCTCCGTTACGTATGCACTATGTTAGATATAGTTTAAAATATTCATCGAAAAATACATTCCGTTTGTAATAAATGGCATTCTAATAAATAATATCGCGGCATTCCTGGTTTGTGAAATACCGCTCTTCTTGCAGCTGTTGTCAGTGTCTCCTGTGATCTGTAAATTGTGAGCTTGGTGGCTAAGTACACACATGATTTACCAAAGAAACCTCATCTTCTTATAAATGGAACTTGGCACCTGTGAACACCAAAGTCCTGCCAGTAGAAGGCAAGATTTCTATTATTTATTTTTCGTAAAACAGTCTGCTGAAAAATTGAAGCGAAAAGAGAAAGATGATTTTAAACAGACCTATACAGCGGGATTTGAAGTAATAATTGGAAGCTACTACGAGGAGGATCGAACTGATTTATATAAAATAATCAAAACGAAATCAGCACTAATTCGTTTGAGATCGCACATCATCTGATTGATTGTCTTCCGACTGATTCGCAGATGGAAATTTTTTGAAACAGTTCGCCTGAGTATTAAAAAGAAACAAAATGGTATTTTATATTGACTTAATTAAATATTTGATATTATTTATCACCATTGTTGTTATTTAGTGTCATCCTTTTAAATATTCAATCAATGCTTTTTTGTAGTATATCGTTATTTTAATCGTTTAATTCCTTAAAACTGCAAGTGTGTTTTATTTATTTACTATAGTACACGTTAATAAAAACGATTATATTTTTTAAAAAAAAGATGAACAATAAATTTTGTTTGATTAGCGTTAAAGCACTAACCTCCGTTACCACTAAAAACCATGTATGTAAAATTCAAAATAATTGATACGAACGTGCATGACACAGTATATAAAACTTTGAAGTAATCATCCTAAAGATAAATGTCAGTGATTAATTTAAACAAAAGAAACTAAAAATGTTTTAAATATATTTTTTTGGGAAAATGCACTCGAAATTTGAGAATGACCCTATATAGTCTTTCCATTTTTGGTGTTAGAATGATAGGAGGTCTTTAAAATAAAATTGGTAACATAACATTTGTTTATACTCTACAGGGTTTTCTAATATTCTGGGTAAATCCATCCATAATATAAGAGAAGATGTGTACAGTGTTTAGAAAACGGACTGTCCTTAGAGAAGTTTATTTAATACCTTATCATCTTGGTTATTAATTTTTCTTTTTAAACTTCCAGTTATATTTTAATAATCGTGAGGAATCTTTGCTCAATGGATTTATTATGGCGGTTACAAAGTAAGATGATTAATCCATTTGTGAAACAATGTGATTGGTTGCTTATAGGATAGTTATTATTTTACAACCACGATTATTACCTTTAATTGTAGATCTATATTTTCAAAAACTGACAGCATGGACAATCTAATTATTGAAATAATGGTGAGAAATTTGATTGAGTGGTTTCCCTACATTGATGGATATAATTGATGTCATGAATGGAATAAACGTTTTGACAAAACTCGAGAGCTACATAGGCAGGAGTTTAGGTATGAGAGGGTGGAGGATGTGATTGCTGTTACCTACATAGACAGCGCCTTAGAGAAAAAATTATGCGATTGCATACTGGATTATCAAAGTTTGGTATGCATTCATTTTGACATGGAATACCACAAATCAGAGAATGCATATGTTTATGAAAGGGAGCAAGAGCTGCTATGTCGGAAGTAGTAAGTCCGCCTATAGAAGAACCACAATTAAGAAAATTCAGGATCAGCAATTTGTAGACAGTGATTAATTCTTTTTATTAAGAAATAGTATAAGAATCCTCAAGAGAATAAACATTTTACTTGTTTTTTATTCGGAATTTAATGTGATGGGACCATTTTAGGTTGTTTGAAAAATAGATGCCCATAATGTTAATGTATGATCAACACATGGAATTCTAAAGGAATATTTACTATATTTGTAGAAATTTGGCAAGAATCTAGTGAAAGCCGACAGGTCAGCATTATTCATGATCGATAATGTAACGCAAACCTTGGTCTCTCGTGTCTTTGACAAAGGATCACAGTTTGAAGTTCGTGATTCTATCAGGTGAGATTTGGAGTAACTTTTATTCACATTATTACATCTTCGTGGATACCACACAAGCAAATCTGCCACTTATGTAATTTATTTTGTATCTGATTTTAATTTCCAACAGAAGCCTGACACAATCTATTAATTTGTTGCCTTAGATTTGCGCTATCGAAAGGAATTGCGGGTTACGTGGCCACCACAGGAGAGACACTGCGGATTCCTAATGCCTATGATGATCCTCGTTTCAACAGGCAAGTCCGGTGTTGTAGTGTTGCCAAATTTCATTCTTTCTAGATCACTATATATTGCTGTTATTTAATACTTTCAGAGATATCGATAAAATGACCGGCTACCATACGAGAGCGATACTTTGTATGGCTGTGAGAGTAGATAATAAGTAAGATACATAGAATGGAGCAGTACAATGCGAACACCCGGCTTAACTCCAATTTTTTAAATTTAAGTTTTGCACATATTCATATTAGTTTTCAAATAAAGAAAACGAAAATATCTGCAACATTAGCGTAATCAGAGCAATTTAAAGTTTTCAGATTGTACCTAAAAATCTGGGAAATAGCGTATAAACTTTACGCAGTGCACGTTTATTATTTTAGTTCATAGGTGACATTTTATATTTAAGTCTATATTTCAAGCCTATACATTTCAGGAATAAAAAAAAAGTTTAGAATTTTTTTACGTGAAATGAAAAACTGGCCTATATCAGACAATTTCATAATTTTGCCTCTGTGAAATTAGAAAAATTAGCTAAGTCCGGTGTGTTCTTATTGTACCGTCCCAAATACATTTTATTTAGCCAAAACTTGAAATTCCAATGTGATCAATCTTCTGTTGGAAATTCATTTAGTAAATGTCAGAGTGGCATCACTGCTCTTTTTGGTTCATTTTTTAAATTGAACGCGGGAAATAAGCGATGTAAAATATGCTAGTCGCATAAGCATTATGGTTTAAGCCAAGTGGTTAAGAATAGGGCGTTTGACTTGAGGACTTTTGATGACAGAAAATATTGATTAAATCCAGGGGGTTTCGATAATAATCATACATTCGATTAAGTTAAACTAAAAAAAATTATTTAAAAATAATTCTTGAAATAGATTTGTATAGGTATGGCTTTCTACAACCCCGCTAGTTATAACTCCCCATTCGTTTTTGACTTGCTTTTTTGTAACTTACTCACTCATGTTAGACCAAAAAGTATTCATAGGCAGGAAGTGCCATATGTATTTTGAGTGTCAAGCACACTCTTTAAAATCAAACAACAAGTGGTTGTCCTGAAAAGGACAGTTTTCGCGTTCTCAAAAGGGAAAAAGGAGGAAACAGCACTTCAATATTTGATTGAGCAGCGTCTTGGCATTGATGAAAGCAGATTGTACATCAGAGATGTTTTTCCATACCATTTGTGCTGCTTCCCAGGATCCATTCAACCCTTGGACTGGAATTTTGTCAACCTCCCGCTGCAGATATGCCTATAGATTCTCAATTGGATTGAGATCCAGAGACTGTGGAGGCTAGGGCAGCACTTGAATGTTGTTTTCGGCAAAAAACGACGAGTTCTCATTGCTGTATGGATGGTTGAGTTATCCAGTTGAAATGTTCCACCATTACCAGGAATATTTAAAGGTAGAATGTTCTCTAGAAGGATTCCAACATACACGTCAGCTTTCACAGTTCCGCGAATCCGTACCTAAGGTCACCGTCAATGTCCTGAGAAGCCACGCCAGACATCAATTTATTCTCCAGAGGAGAATACCAAATTATAGAAATTTTCTATAAATTTGATAAAGCTTCTCGCATAGTTGTATCGCATTTTTGAATTTTAAGTTTCACTGTCGCTGCAAACTCGATTGAATCAATGGTTTACAAGTACTTGTGAAAGGAGGATTTCTCAGTCAACCATTTTCTGACCTAGATTTGTTTCTTACGAACCCTTCTTTTAATATATTTACCCACTGATTATATAATACTCGAAAAAGTCGTTGGGATATACCTACTTAGATATCTTTTTCTCGGTGAACTTCGTAGCTGGTAGGTCATGACTAGCACAATGAAAAATGTGATCGCATCGTACCAATATTGATGTCAGCTACTTGGCTGTCCAGAAAGTATTCCAGTAATTTGGCATATAACTCAAAACCTGTAAGTGCAATGTGCTAGTAGACTAGAAGCTAGTAACTTTTATGCCCAGTAGCTTGTGTAAACCAGGCTTTAGAGTAAAATATTAGAGATCTATCTAAAGTACTTTGACTTTATTGTTGGTCCTCAAGTGACTTTATTTCATCTATGGAGTTATTATTGGATGTCATCTACAGAGATGTGCATAGCAATCTACATACTACTGATCTGTGCTACTGATACTACAGATAATAGGTATTATGTATTTTAGAAATTGACCTTTAAATATTTTATAGTTTCATTTCTAAAATATAATTATACAGTGAAAGTAGTAGATGCTATGCACATCTCTGGAAATGGTACATACATCAGTAGATAAAAAGTTGTATACAGAAGTATTTAGTCGTTCACAAAATAGTCGTATTTTATAATTTAGTCGTACATAACTTAGTTGTAAATTATAAAAAAGTTGTACATAATTTTATATAATTTAGTCGTATACAAATAGTCATCAAACATCAGTACACAAATTTGTCGTATAAGTTTATGACAGTTAGTATCTGACCACGATTAGTTTTCTTTTTTATAAGTTTAACAGTCGTACCGCAGCAATGTGAAAACTGTTCACTGTACAAGTAGCGAATGTTAATTACGAGGATAACGAAATTGTTTAAATAATAAATGTAAACATTAAATTTAAACTCGATTTCGTTGTCCGCGGTTAATTAATAGTAAAGAAATTAAATCACGTCGCCATCGTAAAATCAAATAACTGGTTCAACTAATTACTCCACGACACAACTTATCACAATATAAACAGTTTAACACATTTTATTTTGAAATACCAATAACTTTGATTTTTAATAGATACCTACTTGGATCGTTATTTATCACAATATATTTTTTTGTTTAGGACAAACATGATTGTTCATACGATTTTTTTCTATACGACTAAATTTCGACTTTTCACCATGAATCCGTTTTTTTGTTGTTGTATGTTTATATGTGTTTATAGATGTGTCTACACTGTCCTAATAGATTAATAGTGTTCTCTATGTTTAGCATTGTAGGAGTCCTTGAAATGATCAACAAACAAGGTGGTGAATTCACGGAGAAGGACGAAAAATATTTTGAAACTTTTTGTGTTTACTGTGGATTAGCTCTGAATATTGCCGATGTAAAGTATACCGTTTTTATGTTAATTTAGTCAATATTTGAACATAATTGTGATGCCTATGTATATTCTATTATGCTATTTAGATGCATATTAAGCTAGCCAGATCTCAGGCTCATTACAAAGTCTCACTGGAAGTTCTCCATTACCACAACAAATACACTAAGAATGAATTGAAACAACTGCGGTCTTATAAGATGCCTAAACAGGTACCAGGACTTGATCAGTGAGTATAATTACTTAAATAATTACTTAAATACTGTTTGTACAGTCACGGCATTAGTATGCAGTTCATAGATATTGTATTAGTTAATTCTCTTCCCTTTTGACTGCGTTTACTATTATGCATCTGTAATAATATGTGGTATTCGTGTCGATTCTCTTTACACTAAACTGTATTCATTATATTATTCTGCGGTGGTAATATGTTCATAATTTTATTTTTTCTAAATGTAACTTTGTTAACATTTTTATCAGTTCAAATAAATTACTTCTATGAAAAATGAATATCTTTTTATGTTAACGAAATTACATCTTACACGATGACAATTCACAACTGTCCCGTTGAAGAGGGCGCTTTTGCAACTGCCGATGACGACAGAGCCGCTGCCACCGTACTCATCCAAACCCACTGGGTCGCAGGGAGATGATGCGACATCGCGCTCCATAGCGCCGTCATTGGAGCGGCCTCGAGTTGATTCCGGCATTGAAACGGTGGCATGAAACAATTTCGTCAGGCGTTGGACCTATTCCGGAATGGCTGCGGAATCGTCAGCTGCGCCTCGTCAGCTATTGGAGTTGTTACAATGCAACTTCGGTGACGTCATGTTCAAAGCTGATCCACTCATAACATGCAAGAGTCTGAAGGACGTACCACAAGTAATGCAGCAATTTGCCGTCCCTGTGGTGACTAGTGTACTGTGGACGGAATTCATCCAGCTGTGTCCAGATCTAGAGGACCAATTTGGCGTATTTGCAGCCCGGTCTCGGGCACAGCGGAAACGTGCGGTTTTTCAACATTCCTGTG
>JAUYWI010070388.1:0-14437 GCA_034780595.1 Parotoplana pacifica | reverse complement strand
TTTTTGCCAATCAGAAAAGAAAAACTAAATTGTAAACAATAACCGATTTTTAAACAAGTAATCCGTCTAGTCTAACTATATAACGTATTTGGGTGCGCCAAGGAAACAGCGGTTTGATAACATCAAAGAATGGACAGGCCTCAAAGAAAGAGCACAAAATCGTCAAGAATGGAGAAAAATAACTTTCAAATGGGGGTCTGCTATCGCCAACCCTCAGCCGAGGAAGGTACAGTAGTACATATGTATGCAAATAAACGAAACAGCATTTTTTTGTATTAGTCATAGTCATAGGTTATCGTTTTAGTTACGATGTTTTTGCATGAAATAAAGCCTGATGAAAAACCTACAATATGTGATCTAGCCATAGAAATGGGATTGTTCTTGTATAGATTAAACATTCCGAATATATGCACTTGCTATGTTTTGAAATATGCTCAATTTAAAATTAATGAAATGAGCTGTCAATAACACTTTTTTACTATTTGAATTATTTATGGTACTCATAAGTATATATAAATTTTAAAATAATAAATAAATTTATTGATTTTTGACTCTATTCAGTAGATTAAAACCGTGTTTATTTTTACATAGAAAACTGTTGGAAAGTTCTATTTATATCTCAATGGTTTCTTATTTCTTAACAAAAAAGAGTAAGATCAATTTATATGGTTAATTACTTATAATAAGATGGCTGCCTCCAAAATTGTATTCTATGCATCTGATAAATAGTTTTGTAACAGCCATAGAAATTATTAGTATCGTGACTTATTAACAGTGATAAATCATGGGAGTAGAATACAAAAAATTAATATCAGAGTCATATCCTTTTTAATGATACCATCCAACTGTAGTGAAATAATGTTTTTTTTCTGTTTCATATCTTAAGCACAATATAGCTTCCTTTAGTAAACACATAATTACACAATATTTAAGCAATGTAAAACTGCTTCGATCAATAATCATAAATCAAAATTTGAAGTTAGGTAGTTCTAAACCATAAATCTGATAACAGAGGGAAGCTGGAATTAGATGATCACTCATTTCGGCTGATACATAGGCTACAGAGGACTGGAGTGAATTTCTTAATCATTATATTTATATACATTTAGGTATTATGTGCCATAAAATAGTCTATGATTAATATGTTTTATTAAAAGAAAAAAAACAAATCAAGGTTAACATTTGCGGTTAAATAAACATTGAAGGTATATAAATTTATAAAAAGAGCCATTCAGAGACTCAAATCGTTTTAAACCTTAGTACAACATATTTTGATTACTAATGTAATTCGATATTTATTTTAAACATTTTACATTCATAGTTAATTATATTATCTTGATTGTCTGACCCTAGATATTTTTGATCTTGTCAGATACTATTACATATTATCCAACATTTTGCACCTAGTTTACCTCATGATCCTATACGTTTATATACATATGCTACCGAAATGTCAGATTGACTTAATTAATTAAGTTTAATTTGGAAATAATCTTTCCATCGAAAATATCATAGAAATGAATGGTATAGGAAATCTATTTCTGTGGAAATTATATATATGTATATCCAGATAAGGAGCCCACCTAGCATCAAACGTAGATATCTACTACTGTTATTTCTTATTAGCAATACCATTATAAACAGATCATAGTAGATAATACTGAAACTCTTATGAAATGATCTTAAGCAATTTGACAGACATCAAATAAATTCGCTTTCTGCTTTGTTTCCTTTAGTAAAAAAACATATTACCGAGGCTAAATTCACAAGTGACTTACTGAATAAATGAGTGAAATTATATTTTTTTATTTTAAAAACATTGTACCAACATTGAAAAAATGATTCAATTACTCCCCCTTGTTTCGAAACTTTCATTTCTTTCCAAAGATCTTTAAGGACCAAAGACCTTCGAGGAAGAAGGAAAACAAAAATGGCAAAATTGAATGCCTATCTCCAATTTGGCTAAAATAATTCAAACAATTCATTTATTTTAAACAAAAAAGAATAACTGAAGATAATAGTTCTGAAAAAATATTTAACATTTTATTTTTTAAACTTTACTTGATTAAAAAAAAGTCCTAAAATTTATTAAGTTTAATATTAATTTTGAAAGAGAACTTTGAAATTTCTGAAAAGTCATTGAAAAATATTTTACATGCATTTCCTTCATTTCTTTCCAAGACTTGGAAGGACTTACAAGAAATCAAGGCAAGTTTTGTCTTGATTTGCTTCCAAGAACTTGACCATAAAAATCAATGTAGTTCAAGGATCTTGTAGATTTTGAAGGACATCAAGATATTTCAAGAACTTAGAAAGAAACGATAGTTTCGAAACAGTGATTTTTCCCAATCTACAAATAAAACATCAAATACAGATGCGGCATTTGTCTTCTATGAGATGAATATCAGAACTTCCTAACATGACAAGTTTGTGTCTTCTGTGAGAAGACTGAATCATAATGGACCATGTGGTATGCCTAGTTCTAATAGGCACACAAAATCCAATAAAAAGAAGTAGCCAGTATAAACTTTTTTGATGAGATAACGCTTTTATTTTAGATGATTTGTGCTTGCGAACATAAGTACATGCTGTACTTGCATACAAAGAAATGTGTGGGGGTGGTTGTTGTACATGTTTATTTTATTTAAAAAAATCTTAACCTAGTTTGAATTCAAATTCTAAAAATTAAATTTGACAGTTTAATGTCCCTCTCTATATAACGTTGTGTTTAGCTTTGTTTACCACCAAAAAGCTAAATTTGTAAAACGCTATGCCATTACACTAGAATCATCCACATATCGGTTCAGACTTGTAATAATATTGTCGTGGATGTGATTTAATAGTGCCTCATTGATAGGTTGTACACATGAGCCAACATGAATTATTAATAGTGGTCTAAATAAAACTCTCATCATGTAACTAATGATCACAACATGCTGGATAGAATGACATTACAAACTTAACCATGTTATATTATAAACGATCCTTCAACAGTACCTACACAGCATCATGGATGGCCATGTAGAGATCTGTATACAAACTGTAGCTATACCTATTCTGCTTTTAAAGCTTCATTTCTTCAAATAATTTATAGTTTGCAATAAAAAAAAGGCGGGGAGCAACATTTTACATTAATAAGTTGACAGTGTGAAAATGACAACACTAAACAGAAATCGTTTAATTACTTTTAAAAGAACGTTATATTACGTGAACCTTGGATGGCAAAAAAAAGTCAAATATTTATATTCGATTCTAATACGCAAAATAAATTAGCTATGGGTGTGGTCATAATATCAGAAAAATCATAATAAGTACCTAATTATTCTATGGATCCTAAGTACTTAAAAACATTTTATCGATTTTGTATCAATTTTTTGTCATTATAATAAATCGCATAATTTACCAATACAAGAACTTCAGCTTTAGCTAAATTGGTTCTTAAATTCGAAAGGAATGGTTTTTAAAATCAATAAATGTTGGCATTTCTATAACAAAAGTTTTTGATAAAGCATCTGGATCCAGTAATCTGTTATTTGTTTATTTATTGGTCATTTGTTAGACTAGTTAGTGATTTGTTAGAAAATACAACTTTGGTCATTTGTTAGATAGGGCTAATAGTCAATCGGTCATTTGTTAGATAGGGCTAATAGTCAATCGGTCATTTGTTAGATAGGGCTAATAGTCAATCGGTTATTTGTTAGATAGGGCTAATAGTCAATCGGTCATTTTTTAGATAGGGCTAATAGTCAATCGGTCATCTGTTAGACGAGTAATCTTTTAGATAATACCACTTTTATCTATCAAATGACCAGATTTCAATTATCCACTTTAATTGTTTAAACTAAATTTATTCTCAAGTCGGTATTGCAAAATATTTTTTTCAAATTTCCGAGAAATTTCATAGAATACCCAATTTTTAAATAAAAACGGAGAGCTGGGAGCTGATGTCGTCATGGAGTAGAAAATAATAGATCTAGAAAATTGTTAATTACCGTATTTTATAAACTCAAAATGCCTAAAATGCTTCCATAGGTAGATTTTTAAAAAATGGAGGAAATTATTTATTAAAATTATTGGCAAAATTGGATATATGTACATTTAGTCACTCTTTTATGAGGCATCAGACAAGGACTGGTGTAGAAATTTTTTGTTGTTGAAAAGCTGGATTATAAACGTCAAAGTTATTACAATAATTTATATTAGTTTCTTTGTCCGTAATTTTACTGTCCTTAGAATCAGTTTACATGATCAATAACCAAACTAAACTTGAAAAATATGTCTGCTATGCAAATTAATGAAATTCTATTTCAGATGCCTAACAACAAAAGTTATTTTTTATTGGCATACAAATAACTAATAACATTCGACAAAATAATAGATAATATTCTACATATCAAAACCTTTTAATGAACTAATTCTCCCCTCCCCTTAATAGAATTTAAATATTCTAAAGATCGATCATAGAACAAAAAATTCAAACAACGCAGAAGGAAGGACTGCGCGTGAGCATGTTCACAGAAGCAGAACAAACATCGGATCAGGTAACAGACAACCTTTCTTGGCCAGGATGGCTATTAATAAAAAAAAATTTGCATAAACACCAATAAGCCGTGTTCCTTTATCTCCCAATTAAGCTGCTTATCCATATACCTACCTACTGATTTTCAGCCTCACCACCCCTACATATATTAAATCCCCATCTTCTACTAGGATATAGGGAGAGGGGGGAGGGGTGGCAGTCACAATCTGAACTGATTAGAACTATAAAATGTAGACATGTACTTTACGATTGTTTACCTATCTATCCCCGATCATGATAGATCATACTCAGTTAAGTATATTTTTATTATTATTGTTTAATTGGCACTACTTGTATTTGCTTTTAATATTAGTAGTCAATATTTATTAGTAATTATTACATCCATTTTGATGAGAGGCTATAATATAATGGGAATTAATATCTAAACAGTTGCTGTCAAGTCAGGAAAAAGTACATGGACTTCCTAGCCAAATCTGAAACGAGGCCAACGCCTGTCAACGCCTCATAGGTTTCTGGCTGACAATTTGTTGAATAATAAAAGTGCGATAAACAAATTATTATGTATTTTATGAAAGCAATCTAACTGGTAAATGCTAGTATTTAAACTAAGGCCAAGAATGCAATTCCAATGCCAACACAAACTAATAGAGTGCCTACCCTGGTAACTGTAAATGATGGATGGCTAAGATAATTTTCTTCTTTCATCATATACATCGATAATGAGTTAAAATAATGTGAATTACCGCCAACTATTATTTGGAGACATGCAACAATAAATGTCTGCCATTACAATTGGACCAACAGTTAAATCCAACTCAGATACATTACATATCATATTTTGCTCACCGAATATTTCGGAAAAATACATACACTAACTATGTTGGATAATAAAATAAATTGTCCAAAAGTACATACTTAATCATAGCATTTGAAATTCGAAAAATGATTAAACTAAATATGATTTTCTTCACAAAATTAACTGAAATTTGGTAAGCGCCAGGTTAAATTTAACGACAATTGAAATTCTAAAAATAATAGTTTCATAAACTTTGATTTTATAAACATTACCTATTAGTAATTTCTACACTAAAAAAGAATTAAAATATTAAGTATAAATAAAAATACGAAGAATCTAAACATAAGGTTAATATTTATTTGTCAAATCAGTTTCGATTAACATTAATCATTTTCAATGACGATTATTAAATTGTGTGCTATTTCATAAGTATTTAAATGCATTTTAAAAAAATTAAAAATTATATTATAAAAAAAGTTTTAACGTATAGATACCTACATATGTATGTAGCTAGGTACAATTGTTCAAAGTCAGAATAAACAATTATGAGAAAAGTTTTACTGTATAATTCCTGCCATCAATACCCTTAATATTCAATTTGGACTTAAATTTATTAATGTAAAGCGCATAATAATCTTGATGTCAAAGTCACTTTTATCGGTAGTTATTGTGCAACAAATAATTCATTAGACCAATTTTATATTTAAAAGGACATACGGAGACATTTCTTTTATAAAAGTCCTGTATGAGTGTGTTTTCTGTAAATCTGAAAAGTAAGTTTGCTATCAGTGTTACAAATTTTTACATCTAAAAAGGGAATACAACCAATAATGGAATTATCTACAGAAAATTTTAAGGATGGTTCCACAGAATTAATAAACTTATGAAATTTATCTGGATTTGTGTCCTGGAAAATACATAGAATATATTCCATAACAGATTGTACAATTTACTTATTACTGAAACTATTGTTTTATTGAAATTGTCAGTTTTGTATGTGTTCGTTAGACCGTTTTATTTCATTGTATCTTAGATAAACTAAAGGAGCATCCTTGAGTTTCATAAAAAATGTTATTCTCTAAACAAGCCATACTAATATTTGCCATTGTGGGGGACAGTGGTGAACACCCCCATAACACCATCCACTTGTGTATACTGAGTTCCCTTGCAGCAAAACAGTCCAGAGAAAGCAGTCACTAACAGTTTTTTTAAATGTATTCTTTGAATAAATGGGCACTTTATTTGATGTCTCAGAATAAACTAGATCAGCAACAAAATTTATTGTCTTTTCCAGAGGAATATTAGTGAACAAACTCACTTCATCAACGCTTAGAAGTTTGCTATTTAGAGGTAGATCAAGAGATTGGAGTTTGTTTAAAGTTCCATAGTAGAATTACACATAAATTTGTTGGGAATGTTAGGTTGTATCACCCTATCTAAGTATTCAGCTAAGTGATATTGTGCAATGTTAGTCATTGACACTACAAGTCTAAGAGGTGTACCTTGTTTATGAACCTTGGAAAGGCCATAGAGTTGACCGGACTGAGAACCAATAAGAGTTAGCTTCTTGAAAATTTCTTCAGTAATATCCTCATTTATTGTGAGCAAAGTTTTCTTAAGTAGAAGTTCTTCTTTAATTATTGTGTGTTTTCTTATTATCAATAGGATTTATTTCACCATTAATGTTGAATATACTAGCATCACTGATAATATTAAGTAATTTGTTGTCATAGTCAGTAGGATCGTGGATAAAGACACCATTTCCCTTATCAAATTTTGTGATTTTAATATTAGAGTTTTTAAAGACTTGATGATGTTAGGCCATCTAAAACTTTGAGGAGCTTTACAACTTAATTCTATTTTATTAAAGTAGTTAGTAATAAGAGCTTTCAAACTTTCTGTGAATTTAGTTTTATCAGAAATAGAGTTGTTGTCTGTACAATTTTGATAGAACCATTTTTCAAAGCTAGATTTAATAGAAAATTCATTAGAAATTTAGTGAGAACAGGGTATTTGCCACCAAATATGAAGATGTCAAATTCAGAATCAGTGATTTTGTAGTTACTAAATTTTTTTATCACGACATGGTATTCTTTGATTTAACCAGATATTTAACAAAAACATATTGTTTATTTCAACTGTTTTTCAATGGTACATTTTTTAATAACTTAGGTACTTACTAGACATTTAAAGGAAAACACTTGAAACTGACTTGAAGGAGCAAGATTAAAATTATGGACTTTAGTTTGTAACACTGGCAACAAACTTACTTTCCACATATACTGGACTTTTTTAAATAAAATTCTCCATATGCCCTCTTGAAAATAAAAATGATCTAATTAATTGTTTGTTGCACAGAGCCTACATAATTTTATCCTCTTGGATTATTTTAGTAATGAAATAAACAATCTCCAAATCAAGTTTACTAATAATGGCTACCCATTACAGTGTTTTAAAAATAGTGTCAAAAATGTTTTAAAAAGGATTTTTCTGATGTTTCTATTGTTAGCAAGACTTCTTTTAAAAATCTTATTGTTTTAAACTACTTTCCTAATATTTCTGTTAATTTTTCTATTAATATTCAAAAGCTTTGTAAATCTTTAAACATTGAGTGAAATATCGTTTTCAGAACTAGAAAGTTTGCTTCGTTTTTTTTACTTGTCTATAATTTCTTTTGAATTGAGGTCTATGTCTTGTCCTGGTATATTGGAAAAATGTTTAGACATATAATCTCAAGAATGAAAAAAAATTATATTATTCCCAAAGAAATTCTAGTATTTTGAATATTTTTTCACTAGTAATCTTAACATGATAAATTTACTGACTTTAAAATGTTGACTACTGGTTATTGAAGCGCTTTATAAGAATAAATTTAAGCCCAAATTGAATATTAAAGGTATTCATAAAAATTTTCTCATAATTGTTTATTCTGACTTTGAACAATTTGTACCTAACTATGTAACTATACTTTTAATTTTTTTGTAATGTATATTTTAATTGATTTGTTTTAAATGCATTTAAATACTTATGGAATAATAGTATTTAATCATTGACTTTGAGAATGATTAACGTTAATCAAAATTGGTTTGGCAAATAAATATTAACTTAATGTTGAGATTCTTCGCATTTTTATTTATAATTTAAATGTAGTGACTGGAAATTATCGCATTTATAAAAATCACATTACACAAAAAGGTTCAAAGGAACTTACCCTAGCAGCGGATGAAGTATGCGGCTTTTCCAACAAGTCCCAAACGCGTTCTCGAAGACTGGCCATCATACCTTCACCAAAATCTTCGGGATCTTCAGTTGTTTTCATGGAATCTTCTTCCTTCTTCATCTCCTCCACCACTTGCTCTTTGCGCTGATGATAGCGGTGCTGACAGCAGGAATGTAGGAAAACATCACGGACCCCCCAATAGTCCAAATCTTTACTGAAAGAAATAATGCACATATCTTCAACCAAATGTAACGATCTGGTTCTATAAAAATTCAGAATACTGGCAAAGGAAGTTGGATTGCGATCAAAGAAATACTCTCCACGATCTAAATCATAGTCGTCACAAACTTTCATTAAATCAACATGACTCTGAACATGACGCAATCGTCCCAAACGTGTGTTTGGCAAATAGTCCAACGTGCGCCACAACACCTCATGTCTCTCGCCGCCAACATTAAGAATGGCTCTGGGAGAACTTTCCTGGCTGGCACGAATTTCAGCGGACGTCAAACACGGTCCACGACGACCAGGATGATGCGGTCGAAATGGCCTGTTATCCAGCAGGCCAATTTCTCGATTCTTCTCAGAATTCCATACATCACGTGCACGTGGCTTAGGCTCAAATGGATCGTCGGTATCATTGTCCGCACTGCTCTGTTTGTCTTGGCTCTGTGGATTGTGAGCACAATATGACCCGGCAAGTTGGGGATTCTGTGTGGTAGCCATGGTGATGAGTATATCAGGTGAGGTCGGCTTAAGCCCCACCTGTGTAGTAGTCACTGTCGGAACAGCCATCGTGCAAGTTTGTGTAGCCTCTTCGATAAGTATACACGGTCGTCTGGCCGATGCTTCTGCCCTACATACACCAAATCGGGTTTCTGCACCACCAGCTACACTACTAGGACAGAGTAGGAGCTGGCGCTCTTCTAAATTTCCGTCCTGTACGTTATAATCATCGTTTTCCGCTTCATCGTAATCACTATTGTTATTGGTATAAATAGTGCTATTAGTGTAGGGATTTACAACCACCTGGCTTTGACTGTCGAGTGATGAGTGATAGGTGTCAAAGTGAGGAACACTGTATTGGGCTGTCAACTGTACTGGTACCGCAGTCGCACGCTTGGGATCACTTGCAACTTGTTGAACAACTGGACGGGACAAAACTGAATTCGATGAATCGATCACCTCCGTTATATAATGACATGAAGGTAATGTAGGCCGATTAGTATAAATATGTCGATCGCAAGCGTGTACCGATTTGTTTTTACTCCAACTTGTCGTATTGGTAGATGGGATCAGAATGGCTGTTGCTTCTACTTGCTGTGGTGTATTAACATGAGGATTAACATTAGAGTTGTAATAGCAACAGGAAGCTGTATTAGTGTCGACAACTGTACGAATATTAACATCATCGTTATCAATATCAATCGTGTCATCAGCACATTTTAACGACAAACTGGGAACAGTAGCTGGTGGTGTGCACCTCGATGGTGGCGGTTCAATGTTGGTGGAAGCGAACGAATGCAAGGGAGGGGTGCTCACGGTACGGAAGTGGTACCGTTTGCCATGGCACGGATAATGACTGGGTTGTTGCTGATGGTGTTGGTAGGTCGGCACTACTGGCATCACGGAAGCCACATCGGGTGAGGAAAAGTGGACATTGTGCCGACCAGACACTGAAACTGGTTGTGCCACGGAAGGATTCACCTTCTGGCTTAAGTCTTCGGCGTCAAATACAGTGGTTGATCGTGTGACTGCTTCACAGGAACTCTGTGTTGTGCTGGACGCCTGGTCCAGAACTGGCATAGCTGACGACGATATGACGGAATGGTCTCGATAATGTTTATGCATATCCGGCTGGGATTTGCTGTTGTTCATTCTAGAAGATGGCGGCTCGGTTGGCGGGTCAACTACGATTTCGACCGGGGTGGTTCTGGGTACTGTAACAGCTATTGTTGTCTCCATCCCTGAGGCAAGAAGAGGCGTACTATCAGTGACAGGCTGGAAAGGAGGGGATGTCAAAAGTTCACTTTCCGACGAATACTGATTGCTGGAGAAGTCGTTGCTTTCCATCATGCCGGCAATGTCACCTAATGTGGCTGGTCGCGGCCGATTTCGTTTTCCATTGGGATTTGGCATGTCAAATGAAGAGATAAACAGCTATCTCAAAAAGAAATCGCTACAAGAGATAACACAAACGTTGCGATTTAAATCAGGAAGCAAAATTATCAGTTCAGCTACGAATTATTGGCAGCTCATGATTGAGTAGTCAATATTGAGACCAGCACAGACCATTAATTTGACTTAAATAATAATTAGAAGTTAATAGAAAGGCTAAACCGTGGACTAATTGTTCATTATAATGCAAGCTAGTAATCGATGCCAACGCTTTCCTAATAGGATGGATGGCTTTCTGCAGCCAGCGTTTGGCCATCTATGTGTATGTAAGTTATTGGCAGTACAGAGTCGCTCAACGATGATAAATAATAATAGACAAGAAAATGTTTGTTCCTTACCTGAACCGGCGCTAAATCTCAAATTTTCAGTAGGGAAAGACTGCAGACACCCTGCACTGCAGTGGTCGAGGGGTTGATGGCACAAACTATCTACGTAGCGCACGTCCACAATCAAATTCCCACACTATACACATACACACAGAGTCAAGGCAAGTGGTGCTGACGCCGCCGATGTGATCTTCCTTCAACAAAACCGAGTCAGCAAAACAAGCAACTCGCTTCTGTTTGCTGGCTATCCTCCGAATAAAACCAGGAGAGGCCGTTATTGCGGTTCCTCCTGCTGCAGAAGAATAAAGCGTTGCGCCTCTAAAACGCCTATTTAACTAAACGTCTACTCCAACTATAACTTTCATAAATCACTGGGGTGGTGCCTTCGCTATTTTCGATAAACCACAGCCACGGAGCCAACTAACTATATTTCGCTGGCAATGGAGTCTCCGCATAAATCTAATGTCATGGCTAAGTGTACAAACAAACAAACAAACAAACAAATAAACAAACTAAAACTAAAACTTTCTTGTCGGGGTATAAAGTTTTTCTGCTATTATTTGGTATTGTTTATAATTCATAGTTTTTGCCTTGCACATTTTCGTTATCTAACACTAGCCAATCTCGCTCAGAATTGTACTTTCCCCCCTTCTCTTCCCATAGAAATCGTAAACCAGGTTAGAACCTGTGTATTTTTGATCGCTCATTATTCTCTGTCTACATTCATGTTGATACAGTCTAGTCATTGGGAACATGTAAATTCTAATAATTTAGTACACTTTTTCTGCGGTTGATTAATAGAAAGCCAGATCAAAATCAGTGCCTGATATTTATCTCTGTACAACCTAAGCTAACTATCAGTTTTTGTTGTAGGTAACTCTCTCAATTACCTTAATAGGTAGTGCAAATAAAAAATACCTGCAGGCAATACAATAAATACAAAATATTTTTGAATCATTAAATTCTGTTTAACTAACTTTCCACACAATCTTCAGTTAATGCCAAATAATTGAGAGTCTTTATTTATTTTTTATATTTTACGAATCTTTCATAAAATAAATAGCCAAGATAAGTGAACAAATTGTTGAAGGTAATTACGAAGGGTGTAGTCAATTTACCTACTACCTATATAGAGTTATAAAACGGTTTCCCACAAATAATCTATCTCATTTTGTTAAATAATCTTTTTTAAGAAACTAAATTGTTAGTCGCATCATTTCTATTCACTTTTCCTAAATGAAATTATCCTATACTTAATTCTTGTAGCGAAAAATCTCGGGCATAATTTTTTGCATTGTAAAATACATACAATCAACAAAAAGAAATAAATGATGCCACATGAGCAAGGTCTAGGTAGCTTCTCATTTAGGATCCAAACGGCCTTTTCTTTGTAGTAATATCCAAATTCTAATTTGTTAATCAGTCAAATACATCTGCTTTGCCAAGTCTAGTTTTAAAATGTTAAAAGATGAGTGAAAACTTAAAACAAAAACAATCAATATTTTTTTTAAATTATAATTAATTCAATAGATCTTTTATTAGTATAAAATATATTTTATAGCCTAAAAAGGGCAAAAAGTGTGTTAGTTCAATCCAAAATAAGAATTGAAATGAAATAGTTAGCATATAACCTGTAAATTTTAGCTAATGAATGAACAATTATACAACCAGAATGCACAATTGTAAGCAACTATACTTTTCCACAATAGAAAAAAATAGCTAACGAATGTTAATTCTGGTGCTTACTGGATGGTGGCCATCTTACAACATTCGTTAGCTTTTTTTATTCTGGAAAAGTATAGTTAGTTACCATTGTGCATTTTGGTTGTATAATTGTTCATTCATCAGCTGAAATTTTTCATCCTATTCAAACATTTACAGGTTGCAATTCTTTTTTTTGGATTGAGCTAAACACATTTTTTGCCCTTTCGGGGCTATAAAATAATTTCACTGCCTTTGCAAATGGGTGTTAATTATGTGGTATAATTAATAGTAACACAAGCATAAAGTGTTTTATGCAAAATACAAAATTTAAATAAATTAAATTCTACTACTTATAGGAGAAAAAATATTTTTAGGTGTATATGACTTGTTGCCATGTAATTATGTTTTTTTATGGCAACCCATGGTAACCGGACACTAAACGTGATAGCATTTTTTACTCTAAATCATTGATTACCCCCATATCCAAAATTTTGTGAATATCGAATATCGTTAAAGGTACAAAAGTGGGTCTTAGACGGAAGATTAAGATGAAGAATATTGACGAAAAACGCTATTTTAAAACTTTAATAGCTCCGAATTGGCTCATTAGATTTTTATAAAATTTGGTACGTATCTTAAAACAATAAGGTGCAGTAAGCCTGCAAAATATTAAATTATTTTAGCATTCAGATTTTTGCCAGTTGCTGTTTGAAAAATAGACCATTTTAGGACTTCCTATAATACCTTAGGCTTGGGCTCGTTTAGCTATTAGCTAACAATAATATGCCATAGGCTTAATATATATGTATATCAAATTTATTTAATATACATTATGTAGAATAAAATCTTTACTGCTGCAAACTTTCAAAATTTTAAAATAATTAATTAAAATCTGTCAAACATTTGACAGTATTAACATCATAGAAATAAATGTAATCCAACCAAAAGATGTGTAAAAAATATATATGGCTTCAACATAAAACAGCATCTTTTGAAGATCAAATCAAAACTACGTAATCAAGTGCATCTTGTTCTACTCCCAAGCTAAAGCATGATAAGATGGTCAGTCAAGCATGGCGATTTCCGAAATCCAAAAATCAAAATCCATGAAACAGTCCAGTCAGAAATGAAAAATGTAAAGTTGTTAAAATGTAAAACAATAACAAGAAATTAATTTGTAAAAGGCCAAATAGGCACTATTTGAATTAAAAATTAGATCTATCATTAAATAACTTATAACATTGAATATTAATACATGTTTTTTAACAATGTTATGACGTCATTATTGTCAAAATTTAGACTTAGGGCGGAAGATGAAACCCTCCGAAGCAAAGGGAATTCTGCAGACATACTTTTGTATAATCCACATAGACTCCAGATTAAATACCGGTTATTTGCCAAAAATATTTTTGGGCATTAGCTCAAAATTCAAGATGGCCGCTTAAAAATAGAACATTTTAAAAGTTTTTTGGCTATATATCAATATGCTTTTAAAAAATGTATGAAAATACACTCTCATTGAATGTAAAAAAAAAAAAATGAAATAATAATAATAATAATAAATTTATTTAAGAATATATAGGTACATATAAGTATAATTTTTAATAATATTTACTATAACATATTATAATTGTAAATAAATACATATATATTCTAGGGAACAAAAAACAGAT
>JAUYWI010070377.1:0-14438 GCA_034780595.1 Parotoplana pacifica | reverse complement strand
TATTTAGAAAATGAACAAGAAAATTCATGTCTGAACTAATTTGAAAATTCTAATTCATTTTGCTCACAAGTGTATATCAATTTGTTGACTAAGTGGAACACATGATGCATGTTATTTCGAACAATGCTAGAGATAAGATAGTTTGATATTCTGTTGTTCCAGTTAAATGATACCATATAGTTTAAAAAAAACAGTCAAATGAAATATCTATGTTCTTTGGAGATACGACAGTTTAAGAAATCCTAATATTTTATAAGAAATTGTATTTTCTAAATAATAAAAATTGAACATCAAATTATACAAAGCAAACTAACAAACACAGATTTATTCCACAATGTCATCTTCCCTAGTCGATCAACTGCATCACTTGAGACTTTCAAACTGCTGTAAAAAGAGTTATACATTACTGGAATTGCGCCTTTCTTTACCAAATAGGCCAAACCATTCATTTTGGCTTGAGCATTCCAGGTGATTTGGTGTAGGCCACCATTAATGTATAGGGAGTATTGAATAATGGCCGTTTTCCAAATTTGTAAAATTTATTGACACATAGCACATGTATATAAATAATTGAGAGGTAGGTACATGACATTATATTTACAGTTACAAGTAACCAGCTTCGTGGTCAGTGATGTCTTGACAATGCAGTTTCAACTTCTTGAATATCGTGTTTAGTTGGCTCCATAACTTGTAGAAAATGATCAATTTAAAATGTAAAAAATCAAAGTTAATGTAATCTTTGAATCAATGAAATTACAAATCAATACCTTTTAATCAATGTAATCGATGTTATTATTCAAATAAATGCCAATACACAATTTCGATATTTATGCTCTAAACGGCCATTTTTCCAAAACACCCTATAACAGGAATGACCAGGTATATTCGCATTACATTGCCTGAGGGCATCATCAAGATTTCACCATCGGTTTGATACTGAAAATACATCGTGTTTTCAATAGCCCCCCTGACCTTCATAATTATGGCAGATGTTTTCCATTTTACCTTGTTAGCATTGTTATCCGTGGTTGTAGCCATATTAGTGGTGTAGAAATACCTCTACTTCTTGGTATATGACTACATCATATTTTTTCAGTACCTTGTCTGGCAGTTCTTGCCAAAGATGCAGATTCATGCACAAAAAAATAATTTACAGCAGTTTGAAAGTCTCAAGTGACGCAGTTGATCGATAGGAGAACATGACATTACAGAAAAAAGATGACATTGTGGAATAAATCCATGTTTGTTAGTATTAACTATAGCTTGTTTGTAAAACTGAAAATTATAATTTATTACCATTTATTATAAAACAATATGATTTCTTAAACTATCGTATATTTTAATTTAACAGAACTGTTTTATCAAACTATCTTATCTCTAGCGTTGATCGAAATGACATGCATCATGTGTTTCACTTGTCTACAAATTGTTAGCTTAAATAGTGTGTTTACAAGCATAATAAACTATAAAATTAGTTTAACCACCCGCCATATTCCATTGTATTTCTAATAAGAAATATTCGAAAAATCAATGACGATATTTAATTTTTGATATTATAAGATAGTATCAAAACCTTCAATAAATACGAAAGGAAGCTGTGTCGGCCATTAATAAAGCATCAAATTTTATAATAAATTCTATAATAAAATTATATTAATTTGAAAATGAAAAATTACAAAATTTGAGGTAAGATAGTTTGTAAAATCAGAAATATAGCGTGGCACAAGAAATAGAGGTGAATGCTACCACTTCTTAACAGTTTGATCTCAAATACCCTGACACATTAAAATATTTTTAATTATTATTGTTTAGATAAAGCTGTTTCTAAATTTTCAGTCAGGATTATTTTTATATCATTCAACACACATTATCACAATACCTACAACTTTGTTCATTAAAAATAGTTTTGCATATTTTTCAGAAGACTTTGAATCACACCACCAACTACCATTGCCCTAATACCAATAATACAATAAAACCAACCTGTAATTTCAGTTTTCTTTGGCTTCATCAGCTGACCCATCATAGACACCAGGTCCTGTCCACCTTGGGGCCTGGCATTCGCAACGTCCAGGTCATGAAGGGTCACGTCTTGGACCACTTCTTTCTTCTTATGCACTTCACCCTTTGGCAACGGCACATACTCGTCTGCCTCTAAATCATATTCCGCGGTGTAGCTATCAGATCGACCCTGACGCTTTACGGCCCCGGAATTAGCCTCAATGTAGATGACATCACCGACTTCCACCTGCCAATATACACGAGAAATAGTGCAAATGTATAAGCAGACTTTAAAAAATATATAGTTCATTTCTTTGATTATCCCCGATGACTATGAGAAATTTTCTAATAAACAGTAGTAGACTTAATTTTGCATGTATTTAACTTTTATTTGTGGAAGTCGGTTAAAATGTCCACATAACTTCAACACTTTCTCTCATTGCTGACTCCTGTTTTGTAAATCATAAAACGCAACGTAATACCTAAACAGTCTCACCTTTTCTTTCTGCAAACTCTCATAGATGGAGGGATCAAGTTTCAGCTGCTTCGTGCCTTTGGCTGTTTTGAGACTAATAATCACGTGACTAACTGTTTTTCCATAACCTAAATGTAATAGAAAATAAACCGCTAACTGGAGTGTCCAAGAGGTCATCTAGAATAAGACCATAATCGGTCGGGCTGAACTACGAAGACAGAAAATATCACCACCAACAGTTGGAAATGGACCTGACAAACAGAGTGCCAAAACTCAAGGTAAACTTGATGTTCCATTCTCACAATCGGAGAGATCAAATATAGATCATATTATATGGGATGAAAGGCATGCTTTGACAGATTATCATGGAATTTTACAAAATAATTATCGAAACTAATCTATTTTATAGAAGCTCTCTACGAGTATATATATAAAGGGTGGTCCAGAAATAGACGCCTGTAATCCAAAAAGTTAGCTCGATTTTAACCAAATAAAAAGAACTGTTATAAGAAACTATTTATTTCCAAAGTACAATGCATAAGCTACAATATAACAACACAACAATATACATTAATTAAAAACATTAATGTAATAAAGTTTCATTATTTTTATGTTGTATTCAAACGTTTGACCTTCATTCGCAATACATTCGCGTAATCTTGTTGGAACATTACCATTATACTTTTTGACAAATAGCGCCTGTAAGAGTAGCTGTCTGCTCCATGATAAAATTGTGCAAATCATGAAGGCTTTATGGACTTCTTGCAAACACTTTATCCTTGAGATAACCCCACACAAAAAAATGCATGGGGTAGGATCAAGGGATCTCAGACACCATTCAACCGGACCGCGTCTTCCGTACCAGTGATCTGGAAATTTATCGAACACAAAAACCTAATGGACTGGTGCCTCAATAATGCATAAACCATATATTTTATCTTGATGTAGCAGTTTAAGATATGAATCAGCATTGAGAGTATCATTAAAAAATACGGGACCAACAATGCCAGCTGATGAGATTCCAATCCATACCATTAAACCAGGCTTTGGATCATGTATAATTAGGGTTTCTGTAGCCCATGTCACGCAGTTATGGCTGTTAACTGTTCCAGATAGCTTCAACATTGATTCATCACTCCATAAAATTCTATTAATCATGTCAGGGTTGCCGTGCATCATACCAAGAAATGTATCACAAATTTCCATCCAACGAGCAAGTTTCATCCGATAAAGAATTAATCAATCTTGAAATATAAGGCACTGCTTTTAATCATGTAATAATCTGAGAATTGATGATTACTGACATTAGTAACGAATGATAATCTTCTGGATGATTCAGGCCTATTTGCATTGTTATTAACTTGTTGACATACAACATATTTATTATGCTCTGTACTGACCATTTTTGGTCTTCCAGGTATTGTTTTGTGCAATATGCTGCCAGTCTCATCACCAAATTCTTCTCTTAGTTGTCTTTCTACAGAAGCTGCATTATTAAAACTGAATACAGCCTATTCACTTTTATCTTTTGTTTAATATCAAACGGAATTTGAGCAATGCTTTACTAAATACTAAATTATGCATAGAAAGCATAGAGAATAGTTTGTATAAGACATAGATATAGAAACCGAATTTATAAACTTATAAAAATCAAGCAACCTTTCTGGACCACCGTGTAGTATGTATCTGTGTATTTTTACCGCTTATAAAAAAGAAAAGAAAAGATAAGCAGCAGTCAAAAACACAGAAATATTCACAGAGAATACAATGTCTATTTTCTCTGCGATGGAGAGCTTCCAGAAAATTAGTTTGTTCTTACATTTTTTTAAATTAAATTAAACTAAAATCGGATAGGTAATATCTCGTCCATCCAATAATATGTTGGCACTCACCGCCTGTTGGATTTTCAGTTTCAACAGGAGTTAGTTCCGTCACTTCTCCTTCATAGACTTCTTTAATTTCCTTGATGCGCAAACCTAAAATAGAAATTGGGCAAGTACCGATCAAATTTTAAGATAATAGAAATAACAAAATTCAGGATTTGTCTGAAATAACAAATTATGTAGGTAAGAGAGAATTACACAATCGACCCCATTATCGTAACATCAAATAAAATAGAGCTAAAATATTTAACATTTACTAACTGAATTACCTGTTTCACAAATTAGTTTCTAAGCTGAATTTTTAAGTGAATGTAATTAGAAATACGGATTTCCATTTTTTTGTCATAATAACTGATAATACACACCAGTATAGGCACTGATGATTTATCTTACCAATTGCACGACGAAAATTTTCCATCAACACCTCCGTTTTTTTAATTTCAGATGAAAACACCTCACTTCCTACCATAGGACAAAAAGGAACTTTGCTACCCAATTCTTGAGCCATTGCCAGAGCTATAGCTGTCTGAAATTAATAAACAATACAATAAAAAATGTGTAAAGAAAGGTTAAGATTAATTGTTTGTTGTTCTTGTAGGATTGAATGTAAAATAGACTAGATAGAGGAAGTATTCTTATCTAGATGACCACACTTTTCATATAAAACTGCTGAATGATCCAATAAACAGTCGCCACAGACAACCTTATAGAAAGATGGACTAATGACTCAGTCGAAAAAATAAGAGTTCGGTGGTAGCGGTGCTTTGATTATCTGTTAGTCAAAAATAAAACCATCCTCAAAAAACCACCAGGGACAATTAGCAGCGCTATAATGATGCAGAAATTATTGCCATTACATCATCTCTTTAGGCCATCAAAGAACACATCAGAAGCAACAACATCAATAAGACAGCTAAGAAACTAAGTCATGGCTCAGCACAAAAATCTCTGAATGATCTAGCATAACGTGACATCCATGTAAGCTTGCAAAGGGTAGGTAGCTATGTATGTACTGATCGACAAGAGCAAACAAATAACAGTAAAAGAGCTACTTATCTTAGAACCACTAAGACACGTATTAAACAGATCATTGCCAAAGATAGGAAGAATACAAAGACTGGAAAACCAACACTGAAACAGGAATAATATCAAGGAAGGATCCAGACTCCATAAGGCCAATCCCTTCTATTCAAGGTTGTGAAAAAAAATTACTCTAATATAGCTAATCAGATTGAGATATTTAATAGCTCGTATCCAACAGTCAGTGACATGGAGCCTGAACTTTCTCTGGGTAATAAATATAATAAATTAATAAATCTGACCAAAAGTTTAATAAAAATGATTAGACAAATAAGAATCTGGACAAATTTAAATAATGAAATACCAAAACTTATTTCAATCAGCATAAATTAAAAATAAATACTTTTCCAAGTACTGATAAATATTGAAGAAGCAAAGTTGCAAGTTTTACATTAGCTCCATTTGTTTATCCATATTTGCATCAATTTTCAGTCAATACCACAAAGAGACATATGTATTTTTCGAAATATGCATCTGAAAAACTGATTATGAAAATCTGAACTATTTTAATTTGAATATTCTTCAAAAATCAATTCAGACTTTTCATAAATAAATAAGTTTGAATAGTCCTTTTAAAATAGGAATAGAACATCAATTAATTATTTACCTTTCCTGTTCCTGGGGGCCCTGCCATCAGAATAGCTCTCCCAGCCATCTTCTTAGCTTTAATCATTTCAACAATAATTCCAGCAGCCTAAAACATAGGACATATAATTAAGACATAAACAATATTATGATGCTAATACAAGTCATTTATCTAGAGAAATTGATTAGAAAAATACCAAATGCTGCTCAGTTAAATGCAATTAAAAAATTGAGAAAAAAAACTAGGTTACCCAATAAACGTTAAGCAGGTATTGATCATTGAAGAACAAAAGAATTTTATTTCAACATAAATAACATGCTCTTTGTAATAAGATAGTACAAAATAGAAATCCATTCAAAATTTAAAGAAAACAATACAATATTACTCACATTATTATGTATTTTAATTTTGTCTGTAAATTAAAATAACATATTTGTAAAATTCTCTCTAAATTTCAAAATATGTAGACTTAGTTGATAAAAGAAGTTCATATGCATAATTTTCAAAAATGTGGGAAATCAGGTAATTGTTGTTTAACAAGTTATTTTAGTATTGTTTTCCTTCTTTTTCAATTTCTGTTAAATATGTATCCCATTTTTAATTCATTCATTACATCTCTTCAAGATATTTGTCCCTAAAAGATCATGTATGATGGAATGTTTCATTAGGATTTTAGAGTCAAAAATTTTATAATACTTTTTTTCAAATAAGTTTAATGGATTTGTATTACTGAGTGCCTAATGGACCAATACACCAAATTTAAAATCAATTGGATAAACTTTAATTTTGGACCATATGACATCATCAGCCACATTATTTTTTCAAAAAAATTCTGTTGATAAATATTTCCAAAGCATCTGTACCAAATTTTAGCCCAATCTATCCAAAGCAAGTATGATTGGGAGGGGGGTAGTTTTATCCCCACACCTGATAACTACTGCTATTGTCATATATCTGATCTACTGTTAATAAATCATGTGGTTGTATATAAAGTTTGTTATTTCATTACATATTTGGAATGAAAATGTTTATAATTCCAAAATGTCATAGAACAGGCATATATGTACATACTTAAAACTTTAGGTACCTGACATATACATTACAATAAACACTTAAAAAAGATTTATTAAACAAATACATAGTAAAAACAATCAAGCTACATTCATTAAAATGTAGGTATTTACTAGGATTGACCAGACAAATACTGTTTAGATAGATAGTGTGACCATAAATTACTTTTTTAATAATTCAAATTCTTTGTAAAATATTTTTTACATATTAAACATTTTATTTTAATGCTTGGATTCATGTAAAATTATACAATATTGTAAGTACATATTATACTAAGTACCTTGTCATCCAAAAATGAAACAGATAATAGTCATATGTAAATAACCATGGAAACTTTATTTCCAAAGTGTATTAAATAAAGATCATATTTTGAACAATTTGGACCAAAACTTGCATGGTAGGTACCTGAATAAATGCTTTAGTGAGCTTTTACTTTAGGTAATTTACAATATTGTGTTCATAAAATTTCAATTACCACAGTTCACCTTCATTGTTTTGTTTTTCTCTTACCAAAGCGATCAAGCTACTATTTTATAACTTCAGAGGATGTCCTCTATTTATAAACACATGAATGAACTTGTTGTGCCTATTTTTCTTTCAAACCTATACAAATGAAATATTCACACACCATGGAAAGTGACCTCTAATAAGGATGTTATTTATTTATGTCATTATAGTACCTACATATTTCTAGAAAATAATAACAATATGCTTAGAAGATTATAGTTATGCCATCCTTATTTCAAAATATCACCAAAGTTAAGGCACTCTAATTTGTTTGGAAGTAGAATATATAATTTTGATCACAACAGAACTTATTTTGAAAATATGAATATTACTAATAAATATTGAACCTAATATACTACAATGTGGTATAGACCAAACAGTTGGGCTTTAATATCAGTTTTCAACAGATTAGACAATTATAATCAATGTAATTATTACTATGACAATATTCTATTGCTACACTTAATATTAGTTAACCACAGATAATTATAATCCTCAAACATGTCCAAATTCACATTACAACAGAACAAGGTCACACCTCTTGAAATGGCTGCCACATGGGATCAGATGACTTGACAGGAATTTCAAAAGCCCTGACCTAAACCACATTGAGAGCTTCTGGGATTTTTTGAAAGCTGAGCTTTATAGATGAGGTACTCATGTCCAGAGCGAAATTTTTGACACCATGCCCCAGTAGTTAATCAACAACCTCATAAATTCTTAATCCAGAGGCTGCCAGCAGATTCTCAAAATACTAACCATCTCTTGAACTATTGAAGCTTCTTCTTTGGCACCTCTAAATATTCTTTAGAATGCAATAACAGCCATTTTTAGAACTATTACAGTCTGATTAATAAAAAAGAATACAATTATTGAGTACTTAGTTAGTCTATAATTTAAAAAGTGTATTTTTAATAGTAAATATTTCAAATCTTAAAATAAAAAATTTCATCTGGTGTTTTAAAATTCATGCTTTATTATCATTGATAACAGAAGAAGCATTTTGAAACATGTCAGGTGAAATAAATGAAATTTAAATCTTTTTCATTCTTGTGTTTTAATTTTAAGATAATTTCTAAAAGTGTTATGATTTCTTTATTTTACCCTTGTATTGCCACACTTAATATTAGAGTTATTCTCTGATTAGATAACCAGTTGCTACTATGTATGAATTGTGGATTTGTGGTACACAAACTAGCCAAGGCTAGTTTGTAACATATTTTAAAATTGAGAGTATTGCTTTATTTGCATTATGGAATTTTTTAGAAAAATATAGGCAGGGTACACAGCTAGGGTTTGACAAATTTCTGAAAATGTATTTGATTTGCAAGAGGTAAGGCCTCAGGAGGTGGTCTGGGGAAACTTTTGTAAAAAATAAGAACAATTTCCTAGTACATAAAAATGCTAAATTATTGTGAAAAATGAGAACTAGATTTAAATTATTTAAAACAATTATAGGTGTACTCAAAAATATTAGTAAGCAACAATTTTAGATTCAAGAAAGTTTCAGTTGTGCAATGACATATGTACATAGGTAGATAAAAATTATATTTAGAAAATTTTATAATTCAGACAATTAAATTAATAATATTCAGCATATGCAGTTAGTAAGTTAATATATTGATAATGTAAATTACTTTAAAGCAATTAAATACAATAAAAATATGTTATCCTCTAAAATAGATATCACAATTAAATTAAAAATGATAGTATTAAATGGTAGCTACCAAGTTTAAAATGCAACAATAAGAACCAGATGCACAAAAAATGAAATGATATAATTGTAGAATGAACAATTTGTTCAGTATGTGATTAATTAGGTAGCTACCCTATTGAATATAGATGAAAATCAGTTTAATACCTACAAAATATGTAACTGAATACTTAGGTTTCAATCAGTATGCCATTAAGAATAAATACAACCTTTATTGTCTCCTGTAAAAGAACTGTCTCACATCAGTTTGCACTGTTTGTTGGCATTTAGGATGTAAAAAAGCTTCAATTATGTCACATTCAAAAGGATATTCAATCACATCATTTTCAGAATTATTCAAATTATTTTCAGCAGAAATACTGAGGGGAATTCTTAGTAGATTTGACAAAGAACACTGATGGTTAATAACTTTTGGAATGAGATTTCATACTCATTGTTTTCTTTTGGCATTTTTCATTATACTTGAGATGTTCTTGGTCAGTAAGGTAAATTCATGCATCAGCCTCTAACTTTTATTCTTACAATCATCAACTCTTTTTGTCAAGCAGTGAAACAAGAGAAAATTGCTGATCAGAAGGCAACTGACTCAGAAATGAACCAAACATTTTTTCTCAATAATGACTACTAAGAGAGGCACTAAATGTTGAACCAGTCAAGGATGGTCAATATTCTGAGAAAACATATTCATTAAAGTAAATGTTCCTTCTACTTTTGGCCCATTAAAACATGTAAGAATTTCCTTTGCTAGTTGACAGAGATTTGGATATTGCTGAAGTTTGACTACTTTATTCCAGTAAATAGCAATACTTTTTCATGTTTCAGCAGAGGGTAAATCAGCTTCAGTAGTACAGCAGTATTGTCAAATCTCCCACTCCATTTGAAATTTGTAAGTGAAAAATAAACATTTTTAATAGTTTGGTATGCAGGGTCAATGCTTGGAACTGCTTTTATAAATGAATAACAGTTTCTCTAGTAAAAGAAGAAAAAACAAGATCTTTTTGGCTTACTGTCATCCTGAAGGACACCCCCAAAAACAGATTTTTACCTGAAATATGATTTTTCGATTTCTTAATTGATTCCTCTGTTAAAATGTCTAATTCTTTTCAGAAGCATGACCAAGGAACACAGACTTTGCACCAGATTTTTCATCATAAAAATTTGATGATGAATAACAGGAACATCCAATTGTATTTTTTAACATATTCATTCAGGTTACTTAAGCTATATGAGTAGAAGGAACTCATTGTGGTTTTCAATCAGTTCTTTAATAATATTGTTTTGCCCTAATATTTTACTAGAAGCAGCTGGAGAATACTTCTGTCATGTTTCAGCTAAAAGTGAATGGATTTCATGGCAGCCATGTTGCACTAAAATTCCCTCCCAGAGCTGTTGAACTGCTTTGTGTTTCTCTGTCTGTTTATGTGGCATCCTCATTTCCAAGGGTAGCCAGCACTATGAGCTTTCACCTTGTTCTGACATGCACTTGTCTCACTAGTTCAGCTGTGTGCCTCATGTCCACCATTTCTTCATGTTGTCCCATAACATTCTTCTTGGTCTGCCAATACCTCTCTTTCCATCTAGCTGTCTTAGAAAAATTTCTTCTTTCTTTTCCTCATTTCTTGCAGAAGCTGCAGTATGCATTTCTGAAAATCAATAATAAAGCAAGCATGTAATGACCTAAAATGTCTATTTTTCAAAGAGTGGCAATTCAGTTTGCCATCTGTTATCCATGCATCTCTCTGGAGACTTCATTTAAACACCCATAGTATCTGAAATTTGTTGCAAACACTCCCACTGGTTTATGTCTTCCAGGTTTAGACTGAACCAACCTAAAAGCATTTCTGTTCTCTTATCATGATACAACAACATTTTTTATGTATTATGCACCAGTGTCAATAACATGAGATAAATGTTTCTTAAGTCACTGTATTACACAAGCATAACTGTCAGTGTAACTGGATAATACATTCTCTTTGGGAATTTTCAAATCATTCAAAGATTTCAACAGTGTCTGTAATAGTCAAAGTGTAAAATTTTCAAACTTCAACAGACTGAAGATACAGACAAATAATGCATTCATCAGCCCAAAGATGAGCTAACATAGCTAACACATGTTGGTTAGAAGAATTGGTGCTTTCATCAATAGTAAGACTTAAATACTGCTGATCTTAAACAAACTGATAAATCCTCTTGGTCCAAACCTTCCATAGCTTATAGCCAAAATAAGAATCACCAAGTTTCATTTTGCACAAAGCTGCACAAACAACTGATAGTTAATGCAGCAAAGAATTTTCAACAAGAGAACTGATAATTGTGGCTTCTTACCAAGTTAATCTATCAGATAGAGCAATTCATTGACATTCATTGCAACATTATAGTGGCTCACTGATGCATGATATTGTTATGGTAAGAGAAAAATACTTTTTTATCACTGGAACCATACTGAATAGGTTTGTCACCTTTTTTAATGGTTCACCTACAAGTTCATCATACAATCATGACTACTGGAATTTATTTTTCACATCAGTCATCAAAGGCTGTTACTTGGTGGACAGGGTCCAGAAAGTGCTCAGGGACTAGACAACCCACCTGAGAAGTTGTCAAGGTGTCCCCAAGGGAGCCAGTCTAAGCCCAAGGACTGTGAAGAGGTTGTCACCAGCGATTAATATGTGCTGCCTCCCATTGGTGATCATGGGGTACTGATACTACTATAAGTAGTATTTGCGAAATAGCACATAATTAGCAGATTACAGTTAAAAGGGCTCATTGTTACTGTGATGACATCACATAATTAAATTACCATTGTGCACAACAGTTTGGCTTCATTAAATATGCTGGTATGCATAATGAAGCTTTTCTTTGCAGATTATTGGAGAATGTATGATTGATGTCCAGAAAACTATATACCTGTGTTCAATTGACTACACAAAAGCATTAAACAAGGTCAAACATGAATGGCCCATGGAAACTTTAGAACAGCTGAACATTGATGGAAAAGGCCTCAAGTTCATTCAAAACTTGTATTGAGATCAAACAGCAGATGTCTGCATCAATGGTGAAGTGTATAAATATACACCCAGATAAAGCATGGAGTTTGTCCAGGCTGCATCTTTTTAACCAAATTTAGTCCATTAGGTCATTTCAGAATCTAAAAATAATACAGGTTTTATCATAGAGGAACAAAAACACAATAAATTCACAATGGCATGCTCTTTGTTTGACCTTCAATAACATCACCAAATATGTTTAGTGCAAAGCTGCTTTTAACAAATTCTGATTGCTAGCCTACTTGTCTGGATAATACAGACAAACAGACTTACAATCAGCAGAATATTTCATTACTAAATTCAATTACAATTTCAACCAAACTATAGTAATTTCTCAAAAGTTACAATCACTGTATAGGTCATTTTGGCTAATTGTTTTTTAAATAAAAAATTGCATGAAATTTGGTATCCAGACAAATTTTTGGGTGAGGAAAAAAATTTCCTATCAGATTTCATGTGAAATATATAATATAACCAATATGTTTATATAGTGTAAACTTCTGCATTATTAGTATCTCCAAACAAATGAACATTACTTTGTTTAAAAACATATGACTGTGAAAACATCAACAATTAGGGATATTCCTTCAAAATAGTAGAGTTAATGTTTTCTATATATAGAAACACAACACACAGTCAACCTAGCTAGAGAAATGCCCAATTATTTCACAAGCAGCCTGATGTTAGATTTTTTTTAATTAAGCAAGTCAATAATATTATTCTCTTCATAGGAATAGTAACAGCCATCTGTTTTAGATATTATTATATAAAAATAATGGAGAAATTTACTCTTATACATGATGTTTAGAAAGTCACTGTAGTGAAATTAACATTAAAAATTTTTAAATATTAATTATTAAACTAAAATTAATAAAAAATTATTAATAATCATACAATTGGCACCCAACATTGGACATTAACTTTAGTAATAATTTCAATTTTAAAGCTTCATTAAGAATTGATACATTTAACACACAATGTGGGATAACAATAAGTACATCAGTCTTAGTATCAAAACATTACCAAAAATTGCTACAGTTTTGCTACCATTTTGTGCTAAAATAAATTGTCTAGATGTTTTGATGGTTACCTAGATTTCTAGGAAAAAATGCACAACAAATTCTTTCTAGATTTCAAACATGATAGAAAATGACCATTTGAGATGCATTTTTTGTGGCATACTTTAAACAACCCAAAAGAAAGAGAACTAATGTATAGTTATTAAGTAATCTTTAATTATTTTCATTTATAAAAATGTTATACAGTGTAATCTAAAATAAACAAAAATATTGCAGGATGATAAAAAATAATAGGTTGAAAAAAAATATTTTAAAGGTACTTTGGACAAATATTAAGTTTTATAAAAAATCCAATAAGTAGAATTTAGTTGAACCAAATTCAGTGTATCTAATTGTTTAAACATACAACCTCACTTAAAAATAACCATAATATCAAAAAATAATAGGTAACTATTTTGGTTCTAAACAAATTCTACAATTTTTTTCAGAATCAATATTTAAATAATATTTTCTCCATTGTTTAGGTAAATGGCAAGGCACAATAATTAGAAATTATTGATACAGAAAAATTTGTTTGGAAACAAAATAGTTGCCTATCATTTTTTGGTATTATGATTATTTTTGAGTAGGGTTGTAAATAGTATTATTAAAAGCACAGTACATTAAAAATTATCAAGGAACATGTTTTGTTAGGTACAGTAAACCCTCAATTATCCGCCAGGCATGGGGAAATGAAAAAATGGTGGATAATCGAGGGTGGTGGATAATCAAGGGTTGCTCAGTAGCAGTATCAGAAGATGAGCCATCATTATCTTATTTCATAAATGTGTTTTATTTTTAAAGAAATAATCTTAATAAACGATTTTAAACATGATGTCACATATTGTGCGGCATTTCACAGACTTATTAAGAGACTGAAAAATGTTCAGCTAAAGATTGCTTTCTGCATAAGTATTGGCATATTTCGTGTTTCTTGGTGATTGTTAGCACAATACTTTCAAGAGGCATGACTGACTGTCAAATTATGATTCTTCTAAAGCTTAAATTTTTCAGCT
>JAUYWI010070366.1:0-14440 GCA_034780595.1 Parotoplana pacifica | reverse complement strand
ATCACACCCGCTGAGATGGC
Source organism: Parotoplana pacifica (assembly GCA_034780595.1). Lineage (NCBI taxonomy): Eukaryota > Metazoa > Platyhelminthes > Proseriata > Otoplanidae > Parotoplana > Parotoplana pacifica. The sequence goes on along the minus strand of JAUYWI010070366.1, from coordinate 14,420 downwards.
TGCCTTCATTGAGGCGATTGGCCGGATCCCGGCCAACGAACCTGCTCAATAGCTGCGCGGCAAAACAACAACAATGATTAGTACCAGTTGTCAGTCGTTGACAACCTCCATTCAATATTGACAATTCATTAACTTTTTAAACACTGCTATAAAAAAGATTTTTTAAATTTTTCTTACATTATTTGTCAAGCTTATATGCCTCATTTAAAGAGGACAAAAATAAATTAAAAAATTGTTTTTCAAATCTTGGGCCCCTCATCAATACAAATTCCACAACAATGGATTTTTTAAATGATGGACGCTGTCAGCTCCCTACTCTTGTTAATGTATGCATTTATAAATCTCTTCCAAAATGCTTCTAATAAATTAACATCACTCTTTCAAAAAAAACATCCCAATTATTTATTAGCAGATCAGTTTAGCTAGTTTCCATATTCGAACAAAAATCATAATTTATCTGTTGGTATCTATGTTTACCCGCAAAGGAAGTTACAACAGTACTAAACCAACATTCTCTTAATCACTGGTGTGTAAGTAAACAACAAAATATTATAATTGAGGAAAGCATATTACCTAGACTAATATACTCCAGGAAGGTAATACTAATGTTGGTAATAAACTAAACAAGTATTTTCCAACGTAACACGCATAACACAAAACATTAGTTTAAATATAGCAAACATAAGGTGGCATTGTAATTCATATCTTCTTACTAGAGATCTTTAGACAAATCAATACGAAAACCATCTTCAAAATAATGACAAACTACTACGTGGCACCACACACTTAAATTTTCTAGAGCATCCAAAGTAAATTGTCAGTAGTCACCCAACAGATCCAGGTTCCTCGGAATTTCAATCAAATCACAAATGATAATTCTAATCAATAGTCACGGTAACCTTCAAATGCTACCGAGGTAAATGTCCGCGGTTATAATCAAATCCAAACAGAACTTTCTGGTTCATTAGAAAAAAAACAATTTAGAGTCATTTCTTCAGACAGTTACTTTCAATATCATTCTCAAGGTAACTAAAGTCAATCAGCAACATGAGAAACTAAAAGCAAATTGAATTGAATGCACACTATAAATTAATATACATTCAGAGATAGAATAAGAAGATCATAATTTATGATTTCCAACAAGTTACGAAAATCCACAATGTAAAAATCTAAATAAGCTAATATTCGGGGGGAGCGAACATCCATTAGGTAAATTAGCATCACCAACAACATTCAGTCGTTTTTAGTGCAATTATAAACTGGAACTCAAACTTATTAATACTAGCCACCCATTCGAATAAGCAGCATTTAGGAACCCCCAAACACAGTCAGGCAACAGACATTGAAGCCAATTTTCAGTTCAGCTAACTGGAAATCCTCCTTATGTGACATGATTTATATTTTGAGCTAAACAAAACTTTTCAATAATACCTGCATGTTTGCTCGTACAAGCTTAATTTAGCACAGACCAATATATGTTCGCGCAAAAGAAACATTTACCATTAGTAAGCAATCGAACAAAGCTTTTATATTCATATAATAACTTGTATAATTTCGCTGATTTCACTTAGTTTTACAACAGAATTGATCCCTTTCGTCAATGCAATGCGAACAACCAGCCAACCAAGCAATCAATCAATACAAACAATAGACAGCACTTTTTTATGGGAATCATTAACTTTAATTTTAAAACACACTATCTATCTATTTAGTTAAATTGTTTCGATAAAAGAAGTAAACTTAGTGCCTGAATACGTATTGCTTAAATTTATTCAGTTTAATAATATTTATAACAATGAACTTAGTATAAATGTTCACAGGGAAACTACATACATAATTAATATTGTATGCATTCACGTCTAAAACAATGGTAATTCAAACTTGTGAAGGATTAAGAAGGAAACTCCCTACTTATGCACCAAATGTCGCTTCATATGAACAGGGATATTTTTATGGAAAGACACTCTGTCCCTAAAATACAACAAATATAATTTTGAGCTGTACAAGTCAGTGTCCAGAAGCTTTTGAAAAGAATTGGTATACCAACATATCAATTATATAATGTTATTTATTCTAAATTAAGAAATCGTAAATTTCAAACTATTGGAGTGGGGGTATTTGTTTATAATAAGCAAATACTCATCTACCCTACAGTTTGCGATTGACTAAAAATAGAAAAGAACATAATTACCTGATTCAAAAAGAAACATAATCATGGTCTGTGTAGTAATTTTTATTTATAAATTCTTGATCTATACGTTCAAAAGATAGCCAATTAACACCTTTTTACTCTAACCAAATTGCTTTAAAATAAAGTTTTGTGTACAGTTCTCGAAAATATGTTGCCTACGTAGAAGCCTTAAAACATGCAGAGAGCTCAGCTTTTGAGTTTCAGACAACCGTTAGGGTGCCTTATAAATGAATTAAGTGCGATTGTTTATTTTGAAACATGGATAGCCTATATGTTTTTGAGTTTCTAAGAATTAAAGAAATGTTATCATTGAATTTATTTTTGCAAAAATACATCAAATAACAGCTGTAATTTTTTATTGCATTAACAAAGAATAAAGTAACCATTAAAAAGATTATATTAGGCACATTAAAACTAAAGGAGTAGAATTCTATAAATTGCTGTATTTCTCCCTAAAATGATTGCTCTCATCACTCAGCACAAAGAGAACTAATCGAGCAACGCCTACCACTTCACCAAATTGCCCCAGTGATATTTGAGCCAAAGTGGGGGGGTGCAGGGTAGCCGGGTCACGAAACAATGGTTCAAACAAATCTGTACGAATAATAGCAGAGTTGACAGAGATTACATGAATTGTGAGACACCCTAACTCAACACCATGGCCTTGCAGATACCATCTAAGCCCGCCTTTGAAGATGTGTCAACTGACACTTTCCCAAAAGCTCTATGAGATGCAATGGACGGAACATGCACTATTGATTCAGGGACCCTGAATTTTTCATCGTTGTTGGTGATTTCAACGGTCATATAGGTATACAATCAGAGGGGTTTGAAGGTATCCATGGAGGTTTTGCTTGAATTCTGTATGGAGACATGCTTTGCTGGTACTAATACATGGTTCAAGATGAAGCAAAAAACGACCTTTAGGTCTGGAAGCTCTGAAACAGAAATTGATTTCATCCTGGTGCGTCAGACTCATCGCTGGAATGTACGTAACATCAAAGGTATATCAGGAGAACTCCAGCTTAGTAGCTGATGTAGATAAGCTAGATGAAGCGCAGTTGAAGCAGAGTAAAATTTGGAAGTTGGAAAATGAAACAATACAGAGGGAATTTGAAGAAACGATAAACATCTTGTATGAACAATCTGAAGTTTGGGTCAAGCATAGAAAGCAGGCAGCTAGTGAGTGAAACTTGGTGGTGGAATAAAGAAGTGCAATGTGCTGGAAGTAATAAGAAGGAAAAGTGCAAGTTTGATGAATATATAAAAGGATCATCCATAATTGATAACCTACCAAAATATGTAATTTTAGCAAAATGAAGATTTTGTTTGACCACAAACGCATGTTGCAACATTTAACCATGAAATGATTAAAACCGTAGCATACTTTTGAATTAAAATGAAAATATCAAATTGCCCTTTCCAATGAGGTATAAATGTAAAATCGGTTTTGTAGTTTTAGAGCTATACGGCCTCAATGTTAAAATTGAGTTTTCTAAAAGTGCCAAAAATCTGAAAAAAAAAGATTTTGACCAATATTTCTCAAACATTTACACGATGAAATTAAAGCGATACATTCATTTTGACATAGCTGTTGTAGTCTAATAGCTGAAAACTGTATTTAGCTAGGTGATGTAGTTTGTGATGTATGACCTTCGAAAGGCTAGACATTGTGCCCACAAATCCACCCCAATTCGTAGCAAGGTAGATTGATAAATTACAAATCATATTATGTCTCTTAATTAAAAAATGCAAAGTCAACAAACAAATCAGCACATGGAAATACAGTGAAATTTAATAAACTGACAAATCAGTGAAAATAAATAGAAATGTCCTATATGATATCAAAAATTAGGTATTAAGTTCTAGTCTCAGGAAACTAATAAATACATTTTCAATAAATTGAGTTTAGAGACGGTAAAATTATGAAGTTTATAGAGATAAGTAACTTTAAATCCTGAGTTACATAAATAAAAAGGTTTGTTACCAGATAAAATAGTGTACAATTATGATTGGTGTGTTGACGATGAAGGGTTATACGTTGGCGTAAGGTAAAGCTGTTTGACCAATACAAACCTTTGACCATTTATTAGAAGTAAGTGCATAGATTTATTACGTTTACAGTTACAATTACAATTCGGTAAAAATTTAATTCTATTTTGTGATTGAATAATAAGTCAGCACATACAACATAGATAACCAAGCAATGATTTATATGTAGCTGGCTTGGTTAGAAAAGGTTATTTTAGTTACAGGAATTATGGAAGCACAAACTTTTTCAAAAATTAGGTAACCTACCTCATAGGCTTTAAAAATTTCACGATTTACCCTTTTCCTTTGGAAAAATTAACTATTTTGTTAAAATAATTCAATAATATAGATGAAAGTGAAACTCAGAAAATTGAAGAAAGTCGAAATAACATTCAAGTTGAAGTACGAGCTACTGCAAAACAATCCCGGTAGAAATATGCAGTGACCGTGAAGATTAGATTTGAAAGTTTAGAAAATAAAGGTTTATCAAACTGGGATGTTTAAACGAAGTCATACCGAAAAGAGAAAGACCATGTAAGTAGAAGTGGACGACAGATGAGTTTCTTAATCTTATGAAAAAGGGCAATCCATCTTCAGCAGAGATGGTCAAGAATACAAGGAACTTGATCAAAAGATTAAGCACAAATGCAGAGCAGAAAAAAAACTGGTTCACCATGAAATACGCAGACATCGAAAATGTGAAAAATCAAATTTATCAACCTTGCATAAGAATATAAATGACTTAATTGAAAAAGTCATGCCCATATTCAGGTTGCATTAAAGCCAAAAACAGATATCTCTTCCAAGATAACGGAGGCGAGAAGCCAATGATTAAGAAAAACATGGTATTGATGGTCCAAAGATATTAATATCAGAAGTACGTATAGCCATGTCAAAGATAAAAATCAATAAGGCAGCAGGACCAGATGACATTGTGTCAGAAATGTTAAATACTTTGGAAGATTTCGGATTGGAAAAACTCACCGAATGCATCACTGGAGAAATTTAAGAAAACTTAAAGTAAATCAATCAGGAGCTATAGAATGTGAGCTTCATTAAACCATCAGTCTAATGAGTCACGTCATCAAAGTGATGCTGAGAGTGATAATGCTAAAAGAGCAAAGAGTAGAATAATGCCCTAGATTGGGAAGAACAATGTGGAGTTGTTGAGGATGCTGGCACGCGAAATGCAATTTTCATGCTACGAACAATGTCAGAAAGGGCAATAGAAATGCAAAATGACTACACAAAAGCTTTTGATAAAATAAAGCACGAAACATGTCATGAGAAAAGAAGGATTGGAAGAAAACATTACAATAGGCAAGATAGAAGGAAAAAAGGGACTCCGATAAACATATCTGGGCAGTTTAAGTAAATGGTTGTAGGCGCAGGTGCCTGAGGAGCAGAGAGACAGATACACAGTCCAGATTTGTGGAAGTCAGTGGTCGCCTACGTCCAATACAAACTTTCATAAATCATCACCAGATGGTACTCCAATTCTTAGTCTATTTCAAAATAAACCATTTTAATGAAAATCAATTCCTATGTTACATTTCATATGGCTAAGACTTGAAATAATTTTATTAAATTTGTTTGACAAACATATATTTTAAAAAATGTAACTTTTTTATTTAGGAATACACATTTTAAATAGATCTTTAGACAGATACGATCCAACAGATACAGTGTAACGCAGCGATTCAACTACTAAAAGTGTCTCTAACAGGGTAATAAAATAAAGGACAGATCATTTAAGCTGTTCAACATTTCCTATCAATAGTTGTAGCGCCAATAGACACTCACAAATTTAAATGAAAACGATGAACATGGGAATTTATAGAATTTATTAAATGTTAATTATAAATACTATCATGGAATTAATTTGGCTGATAGATCAGATAAGAACAATTGGAGCGTTATATTTTACCAGCATATATCGATAAGCAATTATTTAAAACATCGAATATTATATTGGCAGAATAATTTGGATAGTAGGTATCTATGGATCTAAGTATTCAAATATCCAATAAAAGATAATAAATTCATAGGCCGGAGCCTCTTGTTTTATCTAGTGGAGGAATAAACCTTATCTGATATTATAAAGATATGAGGTAGTATCAGTTTAAAAAATAAAAACAAATCTACTTGCGCCAAAATTATATTCACGTTGATATTGCACTAGCATGGTGTCAGTTACTAGACCCAAGTAGCCATAATCGGATCGGTTTTTGCTAAATCAGTCATGACTACCTTGTCCCATATAACTATTTTTCCTGAGTATTAGCATCTATCACTTCCAAGCTGATCAGCTATAAATCAGTTCATAATTTAGGTATCACTTAGCAGGATAGTCTATAAAATAAGTTTATGGATATCTAATTTAGAATTTTGTTCAAAAATAAATTAAAATAGTGAAGGTACTCGGTTAGTTTACATAAAAATCTTCTCTTAAAACTATCTATCAGATATACCAAGAATGAAGTCAAAATATCAATCAATTATATAAAACAGTAACACTTATTCATAGAAAGCTAAAGAAATTATAATTGTAGATTTATCTATACACAGAAAAAGTTAATATGTACTGTATTTTAACATTAGTAAATACTGATTTTACACTTGTATTTTAAATCATAGTTGCATAACATATTGATTTTATATCGACCAATCAAGAGATACTAATACTTAGAAATAGAGAAGATCTTCTAGGTTTAAAAAGCCGAGGTTACTGGCTGCTCTGATAATGCAAAGCTTTAAGTTGATGTTATAACAGTCGATAGCTTGTTGTGTTTTAAGTCGGAATTACTGAGATAAATTTGGAAAATTACTATAATACCGGACAATCATTCAGTATAAGACGTTCACAAAGACAAGTCAAGATATCAGACTAACTAGGTATTCAACATCCTGCTTATAATAATTGTAATAGCGAACTAATTATTTAGTATCAAATAAACATTGTCTAGACACTAGCTAAAAGACAGATTACCCACTCGATGCTAGCAGTTAAGACCGGCAGATTGCAAACCTACTAAAAAGAATGACATTTTACTGCAGTTCATCATACCATAGATATCAGTGTCGTTAATACAAAACCAAAGACGTTATATTACAATATAACATCTTCGCACAAAACACACAATTTAGAAACCAAATTAAAAAAGACGACTACTGATTACATTGCCTGAATCTGGGTTATTGAAGTGACATGATGGCAAATTAAAACAAAATGACTAAAATGTGTAAAACACCAAGGAGTGTCCCATTTTGATTGTAAGAACAAACCAAAAATATTCCATTACGCATAATAACAAAATTAAAAATGAGCGACCGAAATAACAATAAAAGTTACTTACATCCCCAGACCACACGAGATTTACTGTCATAAGTTGTGCAGTTGGAACTGAGTGGAAGAAACATGGAACTCCACCCGTGTCTGGTGTAGCGCCAGGTTGAGGACTCCAGGATGAAAGTGCGGCCGGTGCTGTAGGCAAGTATAAAGCAGAACACGACATGGTGCGCCTGGCACCCGAATCCACAACCTTTGTTCAAATCACACACCAAGCGTCTAGCCAATGAACAACTAGGAGGATTCTACGCAAGAAAATATATTAAGATATCGATTAATGTGGGTCCATATCTTAGGGCGGGTCTCATCTAACCATTAATGCATATTTATTTAATAAAAATAGGCAATCAACTTTAAAAAAACACAACATTATAAAGTTAATCCACTCAGACAACCAAAGGCAGTGTTCAATTACGGTCCACACATAATTATCCTGTAAAAATCAAAAGCCACTGAAATTTTTTTATCACTAAGAATAATTAAACTTTTTATCTTATAAAGAAGGCAAAGAAATTCTATTTGATATTTTATCTACGTTGATAGACAACTTGATAATAATGTGTATAATGACATTGAAAGAAAATAGTAACTACATTTTTAGCGAATTAAAATAGCAATGTCTACTTGACCTGGATAAAAACAAAATGTCAGAAACTTTGAATTTCTTAAGCTTAAACTATTCTAGTCTGTTATATAAAGTAAACAATCAAATCCCACATAATAAAATCAAATCCAATAATAATGGAAATATGTCAAATTCAATAGACTAAACTTCTCCAATTTAGATAAGAAAATCTTGAAGAAAATGTAAATATAGTTAAGACATTGTTTTGTAGAAATATAATTACTATTTTTAAACTTAAAAACAACACATCCAAGATATTTTAAAGAAGGATGTCAATTGACTTTAGGTAAATATTGGAACAAGGGTAAAACATTTACAATAACATCTAAATGTCTATCCTATATAATATGTATCTATTTCAAGTTAGTCAAATTTATTATCTAACCGCCACTGTTCCTGAAGATAATAACAATGTGTAAAACCTAATTACAATAATTGTAGAACAAATAGGCTGTTGGACCTTATGTAAATTAAACATTTAGTAACTACACAGAATGTGATAGATCAAATATCCACATCTTCTAATATAAATGGTAATTCTTATAATTTTATTGGCACATAATCTAGGAAAGATCAAAGTTACGTACAAAATATACTTCGACTAAATTGAGTTGTAGATAATATTAGATTCATCAAGATTACTAGACACTAGACTGAGTGTTGTTTTAATTTCCAAAGTTATCAACGAGATAAAACAAATAAAATTAAGAAATAGAACAGGAGGAAATTAAAATATATGTACGGCAGATGTATGAATAATGAATGAATGCTGATAATATGACTTACTGAGAAATGTGTATATCTCGATGCCTACTCATTCTGATATTTTGTTAAATAAAAGATCAATGAGATCTGACTTTAAGAGCAAATTCTACGTACCAGTAATAAACTTTTTTGGAATAAAATCATTATACAGTTTTATGCAATGTCTGGCTGCTATTTGTAAATCAATAGCTTAACACGACAGCAATTGTCTTATTCTAGCTATGTAGCTATCTAAAAATATCTACTACAGAAAATATACATAAAAGCTAGCAAACAGAACAATTGGTAAAAAAGCAGCCATCCAATTTGAAAAAATGTATGTAGGTAAATTCAGCACAATCACACCACAAGGAATAGGTTTCAGTCAACATTTTGTAATTGCTATTGTAGGGACATAAAGTAAAATTTTGAACTTATACTGGTTTTAAGTCTTTGCCACATTCATTTTTGAGAATGCAATTTTTTAAATTTGATATAGCAAACATGTAATAATATATATAGAGCGCCCAAGAGAGAATAAAACCGGAAATATACGGCAATTGACCGAGAAAATTAAAAAAAAATTTTTTGAATTTACATTAGTAGGAATAGATATCTAAATAAACGGTTCTCCTACACAGCCACTGAAAATATTCTGAAATAAATGTTTATATTAAAAGCAGTATTCACCTTGAAAACTAATTTATAGCAACACTTAACTTAAAAATAATTATAAGATTGTGAAAGTAACCATTCCAACTTTTCGTATAGCAATAATTAAATATAAAAAAGCAAGCAGAGTGAGATAAATTTAAATATTATAAGAATTATATTATTCAGAACAAAGAAATCAATAACCAGATGAGTTTTTCCAACACAAATTTATAACCAAAGATAGTAAAATCTCGGAATAAATCGATGACATTATTTATTTTTATGTAAAAAATAGTTTTCAGTATTTTACAATAAACAAAATTTTAGAGTGTTCTCTTATAAAATGTACCATTTTTAGCCAAATATTGCTATAAACTTGTTGATTAAAAAAATAAATAGTTTTATGTACACAATACAAAAAAGTATGTCGTTTCCTGTTTTAAAAACTTTTACATAATATAATGTACCAACATGAACCATATCGCTGTTGTTCAGGTATGCTGTCCTAAGACAAAAACAGTTTTGAAATAAACACAAATGAGCGATTCAAATGTTTTGAATTGCTTACTTTCACTGTAAAAGAAATCCGTAAAAAACAGACACCAGGCCGTATTTTGTTTCACGGACACTGGTCCGTTTCTTACGGATTTTTTCTTACATTGTATAGATATATAAAAATCCCTAAAAAACAAAATGCCAGCCTGGTGTCCGTTTTTACGTTTTTTACAGCGTACTTAGACTTAGTTCCTTCCGTGCCTGGAGACGCATGGACAGAAAATACACGACAATCTCTTCGATCACCAGCCAAGATCTCCAGTTGGTCAACTGTACGACCCATATCATTCAGCAAAATCTTTGGGCGTTCGTCGGTTACTTCTGGGATTTGGTGGTGTCCATCTCATAGCAGTTATAGGATGGCTGTGTTGAAGCATTGTCGGGAAACGACCAGCAAGCTTTAACCTGCTTTCTGCGACAATGTCACACAGCTTTTTTTAAGTTCGTGCGCTTTAATATTTCATCGTTGCTGATGTGGCCTGGTTTGGTTAACAAGTGGCTGGTTTACTTGAAGTTGCTATGTCTCGAAAATAAAGCCAGATTTGGAAATATTTACTATTTGGCTGAAAGTCCCATTTTACTCATATAAATATTACAATATTTTATGGTGCTTCCTTCATTATTGATTTTTTATTGATTAAACTTACATGGGATATTTTATCTGAACATAATATCCTCACTTTTAATTAAAGCATGTCATCCTATCTGCTGTATTCATTGTCAATTGGTATATTTCTAGTCTAGTAGTTAACATGAATTTCGTGTGTTTTATGTCGGCATGAATGATTAAAATAATAATTTACATATGTCAAACATGTGTTTTAAAAATCAATCAATAAATGTTGGCAATCAAAAAAGCCATGATGACATTCTCAAATAAGTGGTAAATTTAGGAAAACAAAGGAAGTGACTATAATAGCAAATTAAACGAACGTCTCTAGCATTAACCACTGTAGCCATATGGTGGTTGCATCAATTCTAGCAAGTGTGTGCTAATATCCTGAAGAAGTTCTAGCCATTAAGTTGTGCTGCCATATTGTGAACCTCGAGATCATCAAGACTTTGTTGAAGGTATGTATACCCATAGGTTCCCAATGGAATTTTGCTCTGTTGACTGAGTAGGCAGAAGTAATATTGTTTTAAAGAACCCCATCATGGTACGAACTTTATGACAGGTGACATTGTCCTGCTGGACCATTGTATCATTTTGTTAAAGATTGAGGCGCAGAAGATGTTCATGAAGGATCTTGGTAGCCGGCTGCATAGAAGTTTTTTTTGGCAATAAAAGATGACGTTATTGTGAGAAAAAGCAAGTCAGAACTGCAGCTAGACACAAGATGCATGGAGTTGCATGAAAATGGCTATTCCAGAGTGCTCTATCACCACTTTTCCTCGCACCAGATATTTATCTAAAAACACACATTGCTCTATTGATTTACAGTCTAAATTGATGTTGGCCAAACCGGAGTAATTGATCATGCCTAGGCACCAAAAGAGGCTATCCTGTTATAGAATCCAGTTTTATTTTAGCTTTCATTTCACAGTGATCAAGGAGAACGCAACATTGACAGTTGATGTTTGTGAGAACATGCATATGATTGCTTGGTTTTCTATTCAAATGGTACGTCATGCCTTGGTTGACATTTTTCTTCTTCTTAATTCTGGACAGATTCTCTCCAGAAACTGTATGATCCTTGGGGGGAGGGGGGGTTGCTGAAAATTAACTCAAAGCTAGGGTCTTTCTCCTCTTCATTTCCCAATGTGGGGGAAGGAGATGCTCTGCTTCTTCTTGTCTTCCACCAAAAGACGGAAGACAGAAGAAGCTAAACCTCAACTCTTTGATTGGTACAGAAAGCCTAAAGATTTCCAAAAAGTGAACGAAGAGCATACTCGCAAAGAGGGGAATACTATTCACCAGCCGGTTTTTCCTATCTACACAGGATAGTTTACGAAAATTAAATCTGCTACTTAAGGTCTTTGGCATACATGCTATTTCTGCTGCATAATATTGGTGGACTTAGATATTTGGTAAGAAGTTGGGCACTACCTAGAGCATGAAAAAAATATATTCAGTCTACTTAGCATAGTTTACCAGAACAACAGCAATATAAAATTATTTAGTCACAATGTATAATCAATATGAATTGGTGTAGATATGTACAAAGGTTTTGTATTATAGTACATACATTGGTTTTCCCTTACAAACTATCAAGTGAACACGGAGCATTTCTAAACAAACCATATATAGATAGGTTCTTATTTTTCCTAATTGCACCAATCTGAAAACTAAATTAAACCCGGTATCTCAGGCATATTGAGCACCGATATCAATGGCTAATACCACTTCATCAATGACAGTTAAGGTGGAAATCTAAATAGAAAATCCAGGAAATAAGAGTAATGATTATGAATGCAAGAAACTCGACAGGTCTTGGGTACGGTAAAAAACGCGATATTATGATAGATGATCCAAATGAATAAAGATAAATTGCAATGCAGAAGTACAAACCAGAACATTTAAAATCGGAAATTGAAAGCCATGGCTATCATTTAGAAACTACTTAAAAATAACATTAATACCACATATTAAATTCTTACTTGAAGAGAATGAATCCTCTGCTCTAGCACTTTGGCCAATTTTCCAAGCTCCCGTTTTCTCCATTCTTCCGCACCGTCCACATCACCCATTCTGTCTATATCAGACCATATGACCTGCTCCTGCCGATCCACATTCTGTACTAGATCCTTCAATTGCCCCACTAGTTGGGTATGACTAAGTTTTTCTGAAGAATTGATGAGACCATTAATTTGAGATGACAGATAGCGACCGAGCTCTGAAAGTTCGGTGGAAGCACGACGACGCAAGTATTCACGGGCTCGACCCAAAATAGCTTCTTTTTCTGAACCTTCAAATATAAACAGAAACATTTAATGAAAAGAGTCCAAGTTACTCAAGTCATTACATTCATTATAAATATGAATATTTTATGAACTTTGTATATCCAAATACTGAAAAGTTAATATGACTAAAATCTCTTGTTACTACATTTTATTTAGACTATGTAAGCTAAGAAGTAAGCACATAGAGGATAAAGTAATCGTAAATAGAATACTAATAATTATATTTTTGGGACATACCTAAGATATTTACTCACAGGTAATAAATATCTACTGATTCACACCAGTTCATTATGTTAATTTTAAAATACAGAATAACGTTCTAGGTAATTAACTATGCATGTTTTTAGAAAAGTATAAAACTTACTAAATATTGTTTTTACTTTGTCCATATAACCAGGAGAAAGTTTATCTTCTTTAGATTTGATCAAAGGCAAACCCATTTCTCGAAGATTTCTATAATGAAAATGGAATGTTTTTTAAATATGTGTTTTCCTGCAATCAGAAAATGATCCTACAATTCCAATTCCGACTGAATTCCCCATGGCCATACATTTTATAGCTATCTTACAATTTATGAAAATGATCTAAAATGCAAAATATACATGTCTGTACGAAAACATAATGGCATTCTTTCAATATGAAAGCATACTTTAATTCAATTATAAGTTCCGTGAGCTTCTTTGTTTCCTGTCCAACAATACCAACTTCCTGGTCCAATGAGGTAACCTTTGAGTTCAGTGAAACAAGATCGACATTTCCTTCAGACCATGTAAGTCGCATGTATAACAAGAGACACACCCAACCCAAGACAACAAAAAGTGTCAGTTTTTTTAGATAAGATGAGGCATTCATTGGGTCAGCTGGTCTCCAACATGCCCCTGAAAATTAAAAGAACTTATAATATAAATTTAGCATTTAAGAGTCCAAAGATGGCAATAATGCTAAAACTATAGTTCAGAAATTAAACAATTAGTTCCTATATAATTAATAAATGGCAATTAATAAGGCTATACAAAAAGGAAAACATCCATAAGCAACCATGGATGACCGATAATATTCTCAAAATGATGACAGAAAGATGGAAGCTGAAAGGACTAAGGGAACAATACAAAGTGAAAAATAAAGAAATTAAGAAAGCTTGCTCTGAAGCAAAAGATAAATGGCTAAATACAGTGTAAAGAAATTGAAGGCCTAGAAGATGCAAAGCAATGGCGACCTATGCACCAAAATATATGCGAGGTCACAGGCAATAAAAAGAAAATACATAGCGCAGGTATACAAGATAAAGATGGTAATATTCTCTTTGAAAATAAAAAGGTGGAAAAACGCTGGGTTGAGTACATTCATAAACTTTTTGAAGATGAAGAGAG
>JAUYWI010070355.1:0-14441 GCA_034780595.1 Parotoplana pacifica | reverse complement strand
AATAGAGCATGAAAATCTATGGCCATAGAAACGATTAGAGATAAAAATCCACAGATTTACATAATTTCAACATGGAAACATACAAAAACGCACTTTTTTTCCGGACACCCTATATATTGACAACTTCCATTTTTAGTCTACTTTCTACTGCTACTGTTAATATTGGCAGAGAAATAAGAAGGTACCTTGTTAGGTAGTTATAAAAATCACAATAAAGTTTGTTAGCTCAAATCCTAAAAAGCAAGTATTAGGTACCTAAATACCATTTTGGATGTTATCTTTCACTAAATAGTTATAAGTAAATTTTATTTTAATGTTAAAATCATAAATAAATCTTTCATAATTTTAAAATGATGAAATCAATTTTGTTTTATCTGTCATAATTCAAAATTTTAAAACATGTAGAGCATTGAAAATGAACATGTTCTAACTGTTCAAATTCCGAATCCCTTTATGCCACTTTTATATACCAACTTACCATGAGCGACCCAACTATGGGCACAACAGTCGCATTGTCGGACAAGAACAGCCCCAGGTTTGAAGGATTTGCATTCGCAACTGGGCACAACACACCGAATGTTGAGCTGAAACAAAAAGAACGATAATATGCATAATATCGAGTAGAAAAATATCAGGAAGACTGATACCACGTGACTGGGAGAATTACATATCCTAAGGATCAATGGACACTCTTAAATTGACAACTGAATTTATTTTTGTTGTTTATATACGGTTTATAAACCCAAATTTATGTTATAAATTATGATTTATGATAAATTAGAATAAATTAGTTTTTATTATTTATTTATATATAGTCAATAGAGGGTTCAAATAAAATTTTCATCTGAAATAAAACAGTAAAATAAAGAAACTAATAAGGTAGAATACTGAAAGAAATACAAAAGAATAAGAATGAAGAAATGCAGTCTGTCTCTAGACATTTTGATATTTTGAGCACCCGAATGTTTTTTAGGAGTGACCTTTTAATTTGTTTTAAAATTCCTCACCAAGAACAATACTTTCCATCTAAAAAATTCCGAAATCGCTCATTTTATGCCTGGTATGTAGATATGGTATAGGATAGTAAACTTTGACAGATGGAGAAAAGCAATTTTTCCACGCAAAATTAACGCAGTGCAGTTTGAACAACTATTAGCCTAATCCCCGACACACGACTCGAGGAACGGTGAGATGAGTGGTTTTCAATTGATGCACCCAGTTTGCGAATAAAAATGATTGTTCTCTGTCATTATTTTATGAAGTCAGGTTATATTTTATTGTTTTTATTACAATCTTTGGAAGTCTTAGGTACCTATTTAGTAAAAAATGTTATAGAAATTATAAATTTTCGTTTTGAATATTAAATTAAGTTTTGCATACAAAAATTTGTGTTTGTCTAATGCATTAGATGTCAATTTATTTTGCTATAAAAACCACAAGACTAAATTTCAATAAAATAGGAAGTCAATTACGTTTAAAATGATAAATGGTTAAAGTGTGAGCAAGCCACATTAACCCTACTAGTCAATTGCCTTCGCAATCTTTTCTCAAACTAGTCTTTAAGGTACTAAATCTCATGACACGTTTAAAGAAGGTCAATGTTTTTAAATATGGGGATCTTTTTTTGTACCACACTATTTAGGTTTGGATTTTATAATATAGTTTATACAATTAATTTTGTAGAAAAGAAAAACTTCTTAACAAGAATGTCAGTATAAAATTGATTTTATCTTTCCTGGTGTATAAAACGTGTGTGCTTTTGACAAATGACCAAAATGAGTCCCAAGGGTCATTTTAATAAAATTAACTATGCCGATTACACAACAAGAAACTTAGACTAAGGTGATAGTCTAAATTTTCTTGGAATATAATCTTGAAACTTAATTTTATCAATTTTAAAAATGCTAACCAAAAATGGTCTTTTTACCTATCCTAATTATTGCACTACATTTTCGACATTCCCATATGACTTTTAGGGAAAAGTCAACATTTAGGATTAAGAATATTGTCAAACCATTTAAGATTTTCTAGGCAATTTGTGTTCTCGCGTCCTTTTCCCTATATTAGCATCAAGTCTCTAGTGATTGCAAATTCCATCTCTGTTTTATTGACTCTTTGACGAGAATCAACACAGCCACATCAACAGCTTATTCATTCCAATTGCGATCAGTTGAGACCTGTTGATTAGTGGCCAGTGAGAGGACATTATCTGCAAAGTTTGGCAGAATAAATTGCCTCGTTCGTCCTAGCGTGGGCTTGATTTCATTAGGAAAAATCAAACATTACGACATTTTTGATTTAGGAGATACCTTAATTAATAAATTTTTGTATCCATATACTGTAAATAAATGGATTGTTCTTTCTACAAAATTATATCTATTTGCAGATAACATTAGTTTCTCCAGAACATTTTTCGTCATCATAAAATGATACCAGACAATTTATAATTTAGATCAAATCAAAAATTCGGCTGAATTTTTTTAAACAAATAACTTTAATCATCATAGCAGCTTTAAATTCATTTTTTAAATATTATGTAGGTCGAAGATTTTTGTATTTTAAATTTTAAAAAAAATAATGATTAAATTCTATAGGAATCTCATATTCAGTACGAATTAGTTTTGTTTTCAAAATTGTAATTACTAAAAAAAGCTTTAAAAAAGATAAATTTTAATAATCCCATGTTACCGAGGCAAGCAACCTCTCGTCACGTTACGGTGATTACCTTTCGACATGTCCCACTGCCTGGTTTGGTCTGCTTGCACCCACCTAACCCCCGCCCGCTGATTTGTTGTCATCTGAGCCAGAAGAGGAGATTCGTATCGCGACAACATGCGCGGCACTTTCATACCAACCACCAGTCCCGCTTCTGGTGGTGGTGGCTATGACTATTCCTCCACTGGACACAATACATGATTCGGTCATATGGGCCATCATCACAAATATTTTGTGCAGCATATACTTTAGTATAGTACACTTAATCTCCCAAACAAATCTTCCACTTAACAAAAAACGGCTACTGGTATACCCTAGCTACCTAGAAGAATGTCACAAATTTGCAAAATCACTTATAACAAGTAAAAAAAAATTGGGTGCATAGCGATATAACTGTCCCCGCGGCTCTATAGTTATGCACACAGTTGTTATTGTGCTTTAAGCAATTCAAAAGTCTATACAGAGATTAGCGATAGTGAAAACACCCAAATTTAATTTTTTAATCTTTTTTCTGCCGAGACTGTCACTAATAGGCATTGAAGCAGACGAGACACGACGCATAGACCAGAATTGAGAGAGAGAGAGAGAGAGATGAGGCATCAAGCAATACATTTAATACCATGTTCTTTTACTATTTCCTATTGATAAACTAATGCTTTAGTAACATGTAAATAATAGTGTAGTTGTTAGGCATTTATCATTTTTGTCCATAACATGGGATACAAAATGACCCCATTATTTTGTGATATTATGAATACTTAGGTATTATGCAAACTTATAGCTACAATGTAGATTGATTTGATAAATTATGTGTTGAGTTTTGTTTTGAAATGTGATCATTATTAATGAGAAAAATCTATACATCTCATGGGATCCTCAACATTCATATTTTCGTATCTGTATTTCGAAGTTATAGACTTAGTTTGGGTCATAAGGGACACCGTTTCCTGGAAATAATGTCCTATATCGGTCTGTATCAGTGAAGGGTCAATGCACATCCTCTCTCTAAGTGCCTGTGCGGCTAAGACAGTCAGCTTATCAGATTTGAAAATCATGGGCGGCTGTAGTAAGGACTGTCACCTTAACGACACAGATGAAAGAACCACTACAGCAAGTACCAGGCTCTGCCAAGTGTTGACAGGCTTAATTGGACTGGGCAGGAGTCGCATTCAAGCCACGACAAGATGCACTACCCCTTCTGGACGGTCAAGATGGGAAATCTGATAGTCTTGCCTTGTTATCGTCAACATTGTTCTTGGTGAGAGTGAATGGATGTCTTATTAGTAATAAGTGATATGGTAGCCCCCAAGGTTACTAATTATTGTGAAGAACTAAGTAGATATTTTCAATTTGTGTGAATTATAAGGTTTAACTTTTTAGTTATGATAAGGTTTAACATAACAAAACAACAAAATAATCACATGTCTAGTATGTAACCCTTTTTAAAATTGTTTTTTTTTTTTGCTGTACTCAGAGGAATTTCAAACACGAAATTATAGTTTCTCAGAAAGAGACAGGTTTGGAACCAAAATAAAAGTTTTTAAATATTTTTTTCACCAGAAAACAGATCACTTAATTTTGGTGTCTATATAAATCACCTTTTTACAATTAATACCAATATGGATTTTTAACTTTTGTTTGCAGGTCATCTTTGATTCTCAAAAAGACAAATTGTATCTTTTATATTAAAAAAAACTTTTGTTTAAGAAATTTAGAAAACAATTGTTAATTTTAAATTTTATCAGGTTATTGATACAAAGGTCATTCATACAAATGTTATGGTATACTTACTAAAGGTCAACTTATTATAATTGAAAGATAAATAATACCTATTAAAACATTGAACCTAACAATTCTAAATACCGTGAGACCATTTTCTTAGACTTATTAATCACGGACAATAATTCCAGATCCAGCTCAGTTGGCCGATCTAAACAATGTTTGGTTCTAATTCATAATCATCCATGCATGACTAATGAGCCAGTAGCTATTTCAAAATCAAACTGGTTTCATGGTATAAAGTCGTCTTAGTTCGTTTTGTCAATACTTTCAAAACAAATTTAAATAAAGCATGGAAAGCTAGCTAACTATTTTTCGACTTTTTAACTAACTTAAGAAAGCAAACAGTAAGTGTAAGTATTATACTTGTATCCGAAAAAAAATCATAGAAATTTGTCTTTGTCGTATCTCCATAGTTATCTCCCGGCAGTTTGCTAAGTGATGATTTTCCAAAGGTCTCTCATTATATTTCTGCTTATGAAAGCCGCCACCAGCCTCATAACATTCCAACACCGGATATTCACCGCAGGTTATTGGGAGAACTAGCTGCCTGTACACTTAATACCTACATGTAAAAATTATGTAAAAGCCAACGTATGTATCCTTATACTTAATACAACATTGTCAATTGCGGGTGCCATGGCACTTTGACATCAAGAAGAAGAACCCCACCAAACCAGATCTGATTTCTGGCTAAGATTGTGTTTGGTGATAAACTTTCAAATGAATATAAACACCCCAAAACATTAAGAGTTTCCTACTTTAGTTTTGGTCTAAATAGAAACGTCGCCAGACTATCAAATGGTGTGATTATTATTATGCCAGACGCTTTTCCATTATTCAGTCAGCAGAGATTGTTTGGAAAAACGAACTGACAAACATGCCAATTGCTTTTATTTATGGATAAACAGAGAATTGTTTTAGTAATTTTAAACAATTTCAATTTAACTTTCTTTTATTTCTCTTAAAGAGATGGATATCAAAGCTATTCCCCCAAAAAAGATGTTTTTGCTTGATCAGTGGAATTGCTACTGTACAAGATTTGAATTATTTCTGATTATTTTGAATATAAAGGCAAATTGGGGACCAATTTTATTAGAAAATGTTTGATTTATTAAAGAAAGTGTAACGTTGGAACAGTCCATTTATGATTTGACATAATTTAAAAATCTATATTCAACTTTCATTTTACAGCATTAATTTTACTATAGGAATTTTTAAATATTCACAAACAGGATAATAAAAAATATTATAAATGATATTTGTACGTGTAGAATAATAATTTAATATAGGCAGAAAGATGCATTTATACACAGATAAGCATAAACACCGGTCCTAAAGCAATGGAGATTAATAAGGACCATAAAAAATTATGGCGTATTTGTGAAGATTAGAATTTGCTTATCACCGACATAAAAAATTACATCCATATTAATGGTATTGCAATGTCATTATTAATATTTTATAATTATCAACAAAATATCAAAATGTATATATACGTCATCTTAATATGCACATTAGAAAGTTTAGCATGCCACTTCTTCTAAATTCATGGAAATTTTAACTTTTTTAATGTGTTCATATCAGGTTAGATTTCTGCCTTTTAATGTGGAATGATGCCTTCTCTGTTTATCACACAAGTCATATAAGTAATCCATGTAAATTAATTATGTATTTGCGTGGCATTTCACAGGTAGCTTTTGATTACAACCACAACACTGACAACAAGTTTTTTTTAATCACCACGCTTTGGTTTGGCTTGTTGGCTTACATGTGGTGTGGGTACATGGACATCACGATGATGACGGCTAGCTGTTTGTCCTAGAGAGAGAGAGAGAGAGAGAGCTCCATATAGCAACAACACAATCACACAACCCCGGGCGCGGCCATTTTACACACAAACACAAATATGTAATAATATGCACACAAGTACCTACTTAGTGTTTCATATCAAATCAATCTAGGAATTATTGCACGTAATAATTTGTGCCTTTTTTGGTCATGAATTTCCTCTGTTCTGGTCATCATCAGGCAGCCAAAACGAACAACCTGACCGCCATCATCAGCCAGGGGAATGTATTCGGGAAGTAAGCACATTATCTTCAAGCTGTTGTGTTGGGTTGGTATGGTAGCTATACAGGCAAGAAATCAAACTGGGCCAGAATTTTGATTAGTGACATATCAAATTGAATCATATGAAGACGTGAAGCCATCCCCCAAAACACGGTGGTTGTGATGCCGGTGATTGCTTAGTGTGTTTCTGAGCGTCTGTGATGAAATGGACAACTTGATTAGAGTGCCTACCTGTAGCTGAATCTAATTATCACTAGCAGTGCAACTAACTTTTGCGAAAAAATATTATTAAGTTGATATCATGATGGCGATGTGTTTTAATATAATCAGGCTGATCGTTTCTGCCCAGCCATCAGGCATAACAATCTTTATTATTATCATCATCAACGATAGTTGATGTTTGACACATCGGTTGTCATTAGGAAGAGGTCATAATTTTCTTCTGCAAAATGCCTACACATGCAGCATAGTTGCTTGAAGGTCCACAAATTCCTAACTTGGTGCGTTGGTAGGTAATGGACAATCGGACCTTTCTTTATATTTCTATTTATTCCAGAGGTATTTAGAACAAATAAACTGTTCAACGTCCACCCAATATTGTCCATAATTTAGTTATATAGAGTACGTAACCTGTTGTATAGGTAGGTACTCAGTAGATTAAATAAAAATTGCACAGACGAAACTACACACATTGGAAACCTCCTTGGGTCTAATTATTTAATATAATATTGTGTTGTGCTTGATTAAGATGTCATTCATGGGGTTGCCAACCTGCGGATATCAGCTATAAGCATGCGGTGCATCTTCCTACAATGATGTCCATCGTGTTTTGACCAAATTGGACACAACAACCACAACGTGTGTGTAGGTACACGCGCGGACTTCCCTCTTTTCATCATCATCATTTTTGCATTAATCAAAGCAACACATTTATTGTCGGCCGAGGTTGATAATTATCACATTACATCCCAACTTCTAGATACTATTTTGATGGGAGGGTTCAAACTGTGCACCAAATTTAGCTTCTTATTTTATATTATTTTTCTTGTATTTCCCATACTGCTATCAAATGATGCTTGATCACACATTAGAAATGATGAATAATTTTGGAGAATATCACCATCTAATTAGACAAAATATACATCTGTAAAGACTAATTCTGAAAAACCACTGTAGCTATCTGAAAATCTGGTTATCTTTTAAGCTTTAATATAAATTATTTGCAAATAACATTTTTTATATTGTAAAACGTCCACGTAACCAATTTTGTTTTGAGATTTAACAAAAAAATCCATCATATTTTAGTTTTTTATTTCGATAGGGAAAATTTCGCAGATCGTTTGTGCAGATCGCAGTGCAACTTTTAATTAAAATAACGTTTTACAACTTTTAAAAGTAATTTTCATTCTACAACTTATAATCTGAATTTATGATGAAAATTGAATGCTTTTTAAATAAATAATTTCACTAATTGGCATTTTCTCCTGTCAACAGTCATCGTGTGGTTGCCGGTGTGATCGTATTTCACCGACATTTTTGGCGTCTTTTAAGCAAAGCTTTTACCCTAACATGTTGCTTTTATGTACTTACATCACATAGAAATTAAATTTTATGGGTTAGCTTAATTATTTTTCATAATACACACATGATAGTAGGTAGGTGCATAAAACTTTTATGGTAGGCCTGGCCTATATTAGATGGTTTGACTGGCTATCAAACAGGTAGTGCAATTAGGAATAAAGTGTCAGATATGCAAGTGATCGTAAAATTCTAACACAGTTACCCCACCAAACGATGATATATTTATGGAGAAATTATAATTATTTGTTGCAAATATTTTGATAAAATATGATTTGCAAAATGTCTATTCAAGATTGATTAGGTTACAATATTGTACGTCAAATGGAAAAAGAATTCCTAAGCATTTTAACATAAATAGAAATTAGTCTATCATATTATACCTAATGTAGCTAGGATGTGATATAACAACAAAATGCTAATGGAGGTTTCGTTTTATGTATCAGAAGAAAATTTAAAAGAAAAAAGAAATCTTAATTTTCTGTAAAATTACTACTTTTAAATGATCATCTAAGAGTAGGTCCCAAGTTCTATCTGCGTACTTTACAATTTACGAAAACAATAATATTAACTGTATTTCGACATTTTTTTTAAAAGAATCTTTTTTTTGCTAAGACTATTTTTCCACAGTTGCTCTCATCTATTCTTATAAATGAATTGATTGAGTTGTGGTAAATTTTGATAACATGTCACCCAACATGTTTTGTTTAAATCAGCGTAATGACACCTTGGAGGTGCAGATTGTGTTCACAGATTAGGGCATCAGCCTCACACAAAGTGATCATTACCAACTTTACATTATATACCTAAACCATTTAAATAAAAAAAAACAGTTATAAAACCCCGATAAAATGGTTGAGATATTACTTTTAAATATTCAAACCAAACTTCGTCAGGAGCATTGATGCAGTTAACTGCACTGAACTAAAAATTTGTTTATTTATACATCAAAGTCAAGCGAAAAAAGCGATTTTTCACAAAACTAACTGCTCAACCACATCTATTACCCCTGACAAGTTCGCCATTATCAAGTCGTCAAATAACTTATTTATAATCTACAGCTGACGTGCTCATCTACCAAAAGTAGTCATCTACTTGACGTAAAGTGACAGAGAAAGAGAGAGAGAGAGAGATCTAGGGGTGCAGATCACAGGCCGAGCATGCTAGATCTGTGATGTGGACCCTAATGCACGTGCTGGGATCACAGAGAGTGATGGATTTGCCTCAGGCATGCCTCTCATGATTCTGGTCCAATTGTTTTCATCACTTTTCCATCACACAGGACACATGCGATGCCATCAATAGAGAAGCACTTTTAGATTTCGTGATGGTTGGACCACTGAGTAAGACTGCATCCAGTTTTGTCCTGGAATTGGTGTTGAGAAAGACCGAGATTTTGCAGTAGGCAAGTTGGGCATCCCGCAGGTAAAGACAACAAAAGAACATACGCAGCTTTGAGCAGGAAGTGATTGGGGGCAAGTAGTTCCGAAGCAATTTGAGCCGTTGGTTAGTTCTAACTGTGAGAGAGGGTGTGGTTGATAGTGATAATGATCTCATCAACTTAGAGCCAGGACACTAAGAGATAGCCAATATTCAATACACATAGCTAGAGGACATGTAATGATCAAAAAGTTGGCAAAGTGGAGCTACATGAATTCCGATCACAGGCTATCACATATCTGAGTGAAAAGCTCAAGATCTAAATGGTGTTCATACCCCCCATGATGACAGAACTTAAGTTTTTTGTCACTGGAGAAACATAATTCCACAATTAGATGTCTTTATAGTGGCGAATGTTATTTTAATTATCGTGTAATTTATATTCTAATTATTAAGAAGTCATCCATCGATTTGGTGTCGGGTTTATAAGAGCACAATCAGTTTGTTTCGTTGCGTCGATTTTCAATTTGAATTTTACAAGAAAAGTTTTTCATTAACTAAATTTAGATCTGATAAGCTTTAAAGGATTGTAAAACACTTGATACCATCATTCAAATAATAAATCTATCAATCAATTAAATAGGTGTAGTTTGGACATTAATATTCAGACCCCCAAAGCAACGTCTGTACCTAATTGAAATACCAACCTAACTACTGTAATATCAAAAACGTACGATTTTAATTAAATTCCAATTAATAAGACGATTTCTTTGTTTTGGATCCATAGATTATTTTGAGAAGTCTAAAGACAAGAAACTGAAATTATTCCCCCCCCCGTGAATACATTACATAAAAATATTATCAACAATTCAATTTTTCCACTATAAAGCAAAATAAAAAATTACAAATCTTAAAAATAGCATCAATTAGCTACCTATATTGTCTATTTATAATTATTGCTTACAGAATTAATCAGCTATTTCAAATATCTATAATTAAACATTGAATGATTTGTCATATTATATAGGGCCCCTAAAAAATCGTCCACGAAAAGCCATGTTTAAATGGTCTTAATGATAACGTCGCAACGAAAATATCTTTAAAAAGACATTAGTCATTTCAAATATTTATTTTCAAAGTCAGAGGTACATGAAAATGTCAATTTATTTGACAAAAGTTTTGTCAATCATTAAAATGTCATTTTAAAACCTTATTAAGCAACAATTTCATAGAATTGATATTCTATATTAGATTTTTCAGAATTCCATTTAATTCATTCAAATTGCATAATTACAAAGCAAACGAAGTTTAATTGACTGCAATATCATTGTATTGCTCAAGTTTATAAAATGTAGGTTTAATTTAAAACAAACTGTGGCTAGACGACTTTTTACTTACAACAGACTGAAACGACTTTTTCCTTAATAGTCTTACAAAAGTGTTAAAAAATCGACATTTTCTAGTAAGACATGTACCTATACCTCAAACTTTAAAGTACCTTCAGGTTTTGACCAAGTGTTTTTACAAGAGGCATTTCAAAAACTACAACATCCAGTTTTTTTGGACCTGTTAATAAATTAAACCATTTGATAACTTCATCAGTTTAGATATTATTATGGTTGAGAAAGAGGTCACCGCTGTCAAAGCAACATTATCTTAATCACCCAAAATAAGCCTTATCAATAGTTTATTTTTCTTGTTTATTGGTCCCAAAAGATGACACTTTCAAAATACTTAACTGCTCATAAGTATCTAATAATATAGACAAAACTTTCCGTTTATTCTGATACTAATAAAGCCAAATATTTATCACCTTTTCTGCAAGGTGTCAAAAAGATAAAAAGCGGGGACCGTGGATGACATTTGCTGTACATATATACAGTGCTCCAAGAACGTCCCAAACATAAACAACCAGATTTGGTGGGCTACTTGTGAGATACTTGTACCAAAACTTCCTAATAGAATTCTTGCAAATTAACTAGCACTGATTACTTACACTTATACTCTTGTTTTCATTTAAAAAAGAGACCAATTTCATTTTATGTTATTAGCTAATGATTTTTTTGGAGAAAAATAGAATTTTAGGCGAATTAAAAGTTTCAAGATTTTTTATATAAACTATCTCAATAAAAATAAAATGGAATTAAAAGTACTTTATATGAAATAGGTGGATTGGTACAGCTATTTGTGAATTTGACAGCGGGATGTAGGTATACGATCACAAATCGACATAAGTCGTGGCGCTAAGCTGTTTAACAGTCATGATAATAGAGAAGAGTTTTATGGATTTTACAGGACCAAAGTGACAACTTCTAAAATGTGAATACACAAGATAAATTTTATTTATCTTATACATAATATCGATGATAATTAGGACGGTGCATGTTTGCCTCTCATCCTTCACTAACTGTCATTAGAAGGTATTTATCTGAATGTGCTTGCTGCTTTTTTGGGAAAGATTGGGTGAACAAGTGCATGAAATAAATTATTGTTAATTTGTTTATGTTATTACAGATAATTCTAATTTTAAATCTCTAACTTAGTAGTTGATGTTTTCTATTAAAAAATAGAGATAATTAGAAATTTTAGACCACTTAATGGACGAAAACAAAAAATTGTCTAAAAGGAAAGACTAGCAGCAATAAAATGGTATAAGCTACTTTTCATTTAAAAGCTGTTTCAAAATGTACTTTAGAAAAAACTTTTGGTTTGAGTAAAAATCATAGCTCAACATTTTTAAAAACTAATACGACAATACTTTTAGTATCCCTCATCCACAACTATACGTTCCTAAGTTGCACAGCCTTGAACCACGGTGACAAAAAACAAAGAAAAAGAACATTTAAAAGTTTTTTCTTATGACTATTTTTTAAACTGGAAAACTTATTTAAAAGAAATATTATGTTGCAAGTACAGAGTATAGGAAGTTTAATTGTCTTTAAAAGTTATAACCTCAAAACTAATAGACCTAACGCAGGTACAACAGTTTATACCAAGCAAACAAAGTAACCTAAACAAATTGTTGTTGGATGACTAGGACAAAAAATCAAATCTCAAAAGTTGTTTTTTTATTACTGAATAATTTAATTTTAATAAAGTTTACCACACAAATTATTTTAATGTTTATATAAAAACTTGGAGACTTACCAAGGGCCAGTTGTTTCCATCTAAAGCCATTTCTTGATACGATTCAAAAACTAAACTTAATCAAAACAGTCAATTTGTCAAAACGTTGCAAGCACCAAATATTGAACTATATTGCAGATGATGTAATATCATTAGCTCTTGGTCAATGTGTTTCTGCACTGCAATCTGTGATCTACATGCAGTAGGTATTGTAGACGTCGCTAAGTATGGGATATTCTTCAACAATCTTAGAAACTTAAATGCGCGCGCAATTTTGATTTTTCAGCGATTCTGACTTTTGATTGGGTTTCCGAAGTGGAATAATATCCCCAGTTTGATCTGCATATTGTGGGCTATGGGAGATTGATAATTTCAAGGAGATATTTGAGGCGTGGGTCTCTGACATCCACACTAATTAACAAATATAACAAAGATTCATTGAAAGTTAATAGTCGTACATAAATATATTTAAAGTTAATAGTCGTACATAAATATATTGAAAGTTAATAGTCGTACCTACATAACGAAAGTTAATTGTCCTACATAAATATAATGAAAGTTAATAGTCCTTTATATATAATATTTAAGGTTAATAGTCATTTTAAAATTATTGAAGGTAATAGCTTAAACAACATAAAATACAGTGTGTACTACAATTCACCGTCCAGTTTAAAATTAAGAACGCTATTATTCCAATTTAATATAATATCGATACAACTCAATCAATACAAATGTCATAGACGGATTCATAATCATATATTTTCAAAATGGCCACTATTTTCATGTTGGCGTTGACAAATTCGTCCACGGGTTGAAACACAAATGTTGTAACACAAAGTTTCATCTTATAACTAAAAAGCGGCGAATATTAATTCCTTAAGATGTTCAATGTCGCGAATTTGACGGTTATGTTTGAATACGGGTTCCTTAATAATCTCCCACACACCAAATTCCATAGTAGAAAAATCTGGACTCCGTGGGGGCCACTCCCGGACCACTTTGACCAATCCATCGGTTGGGGAATTTTCCATCGAGGCGTTGTCCAACTGCAATTGCATATTGTGACAGAGCGCTGTCTTGCTGCCATTCAAAATCTGTGTGTATGCTGCATAATTTTAATCTGGACGGTACACCCTGAAAGTTTATTGTCATAAGATATATTGATAGATAAAATTAGAGAAAGATAATAGTTGTACATGAAAATATATTGCAAGTTAGTACCTAGTTGTATATAAAACCTATCGAAAATTAACAATCGTAGCTAAAGTATATTGAAGCATCATGACTAGAGAGATATAAAGAGATATTTAATAGCCACCAGAGCAAAAATTTGGTACAAGCACAAGAAAAAAAAGTTGTTAAAATAGCCGACAAAGTCATCAGGACCTAAACGATTAATCATAGCCGTCAA
Organism: Parotoplana pacifica; assembly: GCA_034780595.1. Lineage (NCBI taxonomy): Eukaryota > Metazoa > Platyhelminthes > Proseriata > Otoplanidae > Parotoplana > Parotoplana pacifica. The sequence continues at coordinate 379 of JAUYWI010070355.1, read as the reverse complement.
CTTTAATGGATATTCCTATAGCACTAATGTACCTAAGAAACACAAATTATGAAATTAATTAATTTGAAACTTGATAGCCTTCAGCTTCTTTTATCATTTTTTAGATAAGGCCTCTTTGTCCACAAATGTTCCATGTGGACAGTTATGCAGAATGCTATTCAATTTTTTGAAAAATTAAACCATTTTCGAGTTCGACAAAATCGGTTTGGATAAAATGAACGGTACGTCTAAATCTGACATCAATCTTTATTGAATAACATTTTCTTTTCTTTGTTATGGTTTTAAATGTCTGTTATTTTAAAGTGTTTAAGAGTAATAATAAAAAAACAGGTATACTTTGATAAAAATATACTACTTATCTATATTACTCGCAAATGAT
>JAUYWI010070344.1:0-14442 GCA_034780595.1 Parotoplana pacifica | reverse complement strand
TTTCGTACGGTGAGTCTTTATGATAAAGCCTTATGACAAAGGCTTTACATAGTAAAAAATGGAGCAGGCTTTAACCGGTCTAAACCCCCCTTAACAAATATTATGTTTTAGATTAAAAAAGACAACTCCGATTAAACTGAAATTTTGCAACATTATCACAAGTGAATGTCTTTAGTTTTCCCATAAAAAAGTGTTCATGTCCCCTCCCAAGGTCACCTGCTCGGCCATCAAAGTAAGTCATATGGTCCAAAATTTCCAAATTTATGAAAAGTCTACTTTTAAAAATAAAAGTCAATCCTAAAGTCAAAATTACATATATGGCTCTTTTTTTGTATGTTAGAAACTCATGGGGTTTACACATATTGATTTATGTACACAGGGTGCAACCTGAGAGCCAAGCAAAAAACATTATTTTTGTGATAAAAAAGCTCCAACGGATATAAATTTCAAAAGGATGCATAATAGTCCCATTAATAACCGTAGAAAGTTTTATTAAAAAATATTGCTCCAAAAAAAGTTATGGATTTTTTTTAATGTCAAAAGTTGCCCATATAAATTAAAATTTCTATCTATTCTTTATCTGGTATATTGTAAGTGTGCCAAGTAAAACAAATGATAGCTCTATCTAAAGCAAAAATGTAAGGTCTGCTCACACATAAAAAATCTTTTTCTTTTAAATTCAATTTTAAGGCAGAAAACATTCTAAAACCACTAGAAATGACCTAGTTTATTTAAATCAAATTGAGCCATTTATATGTGAAAAAATCACTTTCTAAAAAATCAATTGTTTGGACGGGCCCTGCTATGGTGGACCTTATAGACCAGCAACGATAAATATGAAGCATCCAATTTTCTAACACACATTTGGGCATAACAGAATGAATGGTTAAGATTATAGAGACATTTAAGTGATTTGGACAAAAAAATATCGATTTTTGCTCAGAAATATCGATATAATCAAAAATATTTTAATTATTTGTATATACCTACTTACTAAATTTAAAGTCAATCGAATTTTTTTAATTTTTGGTCCTCTGTGACGTCATAGGTCTTAGCTCGGCCTCGTATCGATTTTTTTCTAAAAAAATCCTTTACGTTAAAACATTCCAAGCTAACATATATACATATGTGCCAAATTTCAGCTCAATCTATCCACTGGAAATATGATATTCTAGTGGGGTCTAGACCACCTTGACGCATATAAAAATTAGGGTTATCAACGAATTATTTTACAATTTTAGATTAAAAAAGAATTAGTGGACAGTACCTAGATACATCAAATGACGTACGTACAATGAGCTCATAGAAATTTGTATTATTAATCATTGTTTTTCGTTAGGCATTGATTTATTAATTTATGTTGAGACTTTATTCTCTCAGACTGCAATAAATACACAATTATTGTAGTGTCATCTGAGAAGCATATTTTATGGGTAGGAATTCTATATTTCTACTTTTTATTTTTATAAAACATTAACAAACAGAATGTCGCAGAAATATGATCAATAATTTATTTATCACACAATACAAAGGTTATAGCTTTAAGCTTTTAGTACCTATCTAATTTGTTAAGAATACGTGGCTGTGGTAAACTTTATTGTAATATTTGGATATGATAGAATGTTTAGTAACATAATATTGGTTCATTGACTTCAGTGTTTTGCCTGCAAGATTTTCCAACTATTCAGCTCCAAATTATATAAAAGCAGTTATCAATATCAAAAAGAAAATTCGAATTAAATTTGTTGTGTAAATACAATAATCACAGGTACAGAAAATGGAATAATTTTGTTACATGTTTTTCTCTTATTACTAAACTATAAAAGTTTATTTTTAAGCATTTTTCATATTTTTCTTTTGTACTAAAAACTAAAAATTAAAATGAATTAATGTCTGTTTTTTTTAATGTGAAGTCTTTAAAATGACATTTCATTATAAAATTCTATTTTCATATAATAGGAATATACTTGCAATCAATAATATCTAGACATTTAAATGATATTATGTGAATTGGAAATTTTCTATTATTCGGCAAGAGGTTTAAGACTGATTTCAATAAAATTCCCAGCAAATAGTTTCTAAAATATGTAGTAATTTTTGTCAGTTCTTCCACTCAGTCTACTATTGAATAGTTCCAGGCAAGTAGTATCTTTAGATCTAGCATTAGATCAAATTCAGTGATTGAAAAATGAGTCGACATGATAGCTTAGACACACTATTATTCACAAGTCCGTTCAACGATAAAAACAGGAAATCAACGGGTTCTTATCGAAAACTTTCTACAAATAGTTTGTCACGGTTCAGGCATTCCATGTGAGGTGAGCAATCCTGACAATATGAGTGCCTTGTGCTTAGTCAAAACAAATTCCACTCGTTTGATGTTTGTTCGTACAATTGCCTACCTTAATTACGAACCAGTTGTGGTCATTTTGTTTGTTTATTACAATAGAATTGGAAGTATAACAGCGTCTTTAAAAATTAATATTTTAATTACTTTTACCAATTTCGTTTCAGTCGTTTTATTTCATATTATTTTTAAAAATATTTGTTTATCAATATTAATACAAATATTCTGGTTGTTGCTGATGATTCAGGCTTGTGGGTATATATGCCCCTATAAGGGCGACCGAGCAAAACTACTTCAAGCCCTTGCTGTGATCCCAGGAAGTGTGCATTTCGCAAGCTACGCTGTGTAGCCAGTACCCAACCGGTCACCACCATGGGGTGCACAGCACATTGACTGACAAATGACAACCTCTTTACACGGTCCTTGGGCTAAGACCGGCTGCTTGGATACTTTTCAGGCGGGTCGGAAGTGGGTTATTATCTAGTCCCTGAGCACTTTCGGAACCCTGCCCACCAAATAACTTAAAGTGTGCCACGACCGGGTCTCGAACCGGGTGCCTCCCGATCCGTATAGTTCAGCGCACTACCTACTCGGCTAAAATGTAATCCAACAGTTTTATAAATTTTATGGAAAGTTAAAACGTAATGGTAATATGAATTTCAAATAAACTGTAGATTATAATAAAATGTAAATGTGTTTTAGCTTTCCTAACCAATTTAGAAAACATTACGTACAATTAACAAAGCTATGTATTTAACATTAATTCATTACAAGCAATAATTTAGTCATTTCTAAATTGGGATGAAATTAGGTTAGGCTTTCTGGCACAAGCTGAAAGCCTTATAAAATGAGAGTCCAACTTAAAAATGTTAATTTTAAAATAAACAAACTTTAAACCCATTACAATAGAAAACGGTCAATTTTAAATTATAAGCATGATACAAAATATTTCCATAGTATTTGACATTATATTTAAACTAGTCACTTTTCTTTTTATGTAGCTATAACATTTTGCATCAATATTACGTGTCATGAAAGATATAAAACTCCATTTTCCTTTATTTAAAAGCATACTTTCCTAACAAATAAAATGCTTCTAGTGTCTTTATAAATTTTAGTTAAACGTATGTAAACGCATACCTAATATATGTGTAGGTATTATGAACATTGGCTAATTTCCTTAAAATCATATCCGATTACGTCGCTTCCTCTTATTTATTCTTGACTGAAACTTTGAAAAAGTTCTAAACTAACGTATTAGAAAAACAAAAACATTTCTAAACGCTATATTACATAATACATACCCACTTACTTATTCTATGCTATTATTCATTAGAAAACTATTCTCTGATTTTAATAAGAACGGCGCGACTAAAAGTCATTGATGTTTTTTGGGGGCTGAATTTCACTGAAAGAGATTTTAATGGTGCTGGCATTTTTGAAGATGATTCATCTTGCATCTATAGGTGTCGTGCTATATGGTTTATGAAACAGAAAAATATCAGGAAAATATGTTATTCTAAACCCAAAATGTTTTACTTGTATTTGCATGCTACACATCCAACTTTTCTATAGATTTTTTATTGTTTTAGTTTTAAAAGTGTATCTAATTACAAATCAGCTGTTCAACAGGCCCCCAAACAATTCCATACGTTAAATCTCAACATTTGCTATTTGGCATAATTGTGTTATACGTAATCAAATTTTGTTGTGAAAGAAATGCCACTACCTATGTACGTGGATATTTCAATTTGTGAAACCTTCAATACGAATATATGTAGAAGCAACCCATTTAACAAAACGTTTGTTATTTTTCTTTTAGCAAAGTGAATATATTAAATGCATAAATGTTCTGTTAAATACATTAAAATAAATAATATTGAAGTATAGTACAAAATACATATAACAGAGTACCGTATACTGCATAAAGAATAGGAAGATGCCACTAAATTATAAATAATGATTCTTATAGGTACTATATTTTGTAGCTGCTTGTAAATGTGTAAAAAGGTGTTGGCGTGTGTTTGATCTCATCGAGTTATAGCTTGACCTGCACCGGTCACTTAAATAATACTTGAGACCTCCTTGTGGACATTTCCCTTGTTCTATGCAGATTTACTCAAGCGGTGTTGGCCTGACTGGTCAAAATTCGATAGCGTTCTCCTCTCCAACACTAAATCATTTTGAATGTTAATACCTTTCCTATGAAAATAATGTAGGAAGCTTGTTTTTTGGTACAAGGACGTTTCTTAGATAATAGGTTTTTGTACACAAAAGGAAGAATATTTAGTATTTGTAGAAAAATAGTTTTGTACTACAATTATTTCCTAATCTACTGATATGGTAATCGATTATGTTTCACAAAAAATGGAGATCTCCAGATTGAAGTCTTATTCTAATTTCCAAAATCAAAAATACAGACTTTATTGAATCTAAAATGTTATGGTTTTTATATTCTGTTAAATTTGCATTTTACCTAACAATTGTTATGATTTATAACTAAAATAATTTTATGAGATTTTCTTCATGATTAGTAATTTATGTGATATTCATTATACATAGGTACCAATGCGAAATTGTCGTGTAACACATTTGAACAGCAATTCAATACAAAATCATATACGTATGATAATGCATAATTTGATATGTTATTTCATAATGACACTGATTGGGTTTCATTAATAAATATTCTTGTCACATTAATTATCTGATAATTTGTGGGTTTTGTTCTGACGCATTTACTATCAAATCGTTTAAAAATATTGATAGTTGAGGTGATAACTATGTAGATACAAATTTTGAAAATATAAAAATTTAGATAATTATATTGTGTGACGTCATAATTTTGTTTTAATTTTTAATTGCTAATTAATCAGCTCTGATATATCCTATTTCTAAGATTAAAAGTTGATTTCCATCTACCGAAGAAAATTAAAAAAGTTTTATTATGATGGAAAATAAAGCTGATTTCAAAACTTATAGGTACAGTCACCTAATGACAATTAAAACAAAATTGACGATATCAAAGCGTAAATTTTGTGTCGAAATTTATTGTTAACATGTTTTCCTAGTTTAAAATATTTTTTCTCTTAATTCAAATTTAACTAACTGAATAAAAGTTGAGAGTGCCAACTACAGAAAGATCGAAGCCCACTAACTCACTCTCACGATAGAAATCTACATGGATGTATTGATAATTTTGAAATTATAGAAAGCTAATTACATGATCTAATAAAATTTTAGCTCTATTGAAGTTGTAAAAGAAACTCGAACACCCAAATGCACAGTCCGAGCAAAAAGATTTGCAGAAATTAATTAGACTCGTGTATATGATTTCCTCGCGATCTTTTTATGACATTATGTTTTCCTAACAAAGAATGGCTATAGTATGGGGATAGTGTGGGCAATAGGAAAGTTTATTGTAAGAAATAGAGAGTGTTTCCTCTTTTTTGTTTCCCACATAAATCTACAAATTACTCCTTGATAACGATATTCTGCTACTGTCCTGCGTGTTGAAAACAAATGATGAGCGAAACCTCGCAGGCACCAAAAGCGACTGAATGAGTAATAGACATAATAGGCGTACTGTCTGTGGCTACATGTAGAGGATATATTAATGTATGGACATATATTGTTAAATGTTTAGGAAAAACATGATCAAAATTGGATATTTTACTCGAAGACAGAGAGAGCTATATACATAACCTATTACGTCATCAAGCATGTTATAGAAATAAAGAAAAAAGAGAGAGATAGCGTGTAAATTCGTATTAAAAGAGATGGCTCATTAATAAAATAGCCCTTGTTCCAAATTAAATGATGAATTTAATTATACGGTAAAACTATTCTTGAATGCAGTCAGATTTGTAAACATAGAGACAAATGTTCTTGAAAAAGAAAGTAATTTTGTCCAAAGTATTCCAATATTTTTATTATTCAATACACAAGTATTAATAACATTTAGGTTAGAGCTGCCCAATAATCATGTCCTACATAATTTAAAAGTTTAAGATTATAAAGTTACACAATTCTAGAAATCCAATAGATAATACAACACGAATAACAAATTTTATAGTAAAATACCCACTAGGTTTCTTTTAGTTTAAATTTTAAAAATATCTAATATAAAAATCATGTTTTTTTTATTTGAAAAATAATATGACTGATAGATTATTTTCGTTTTTTAAAAATAAATAAAATAAATAGTTAAGCACCTACATCAGTTTAAAACATTTAAGTGCATATTTTATGTAATTACCAAACTAGACACATTGAATTGAATAAGGTAACATGATTTTGCTGGTTGTGATAAATTAGAGCTTCTGTTAAAGGGAAGGAGTCGAACTGTCATCTCATTATAAAAATACGGACGACCCAAAAACAGTTCTATCCACTTCAGCAGTTTCAGGTCAAGTATTGGGCCATAAAAACTAGGCAACACACTGTGTGTATAATTTATAAATAAGATTTTAAATGCGTTCTCTCCTTGGAGATTTTCTACGTATTATATAAAATAATTAATACGATACCAATGAATCTGACACAATAATTCAGGGAATATTTAAATTTCAAATCATATAAATGAAACTTTTAGTTTACTGTAGTAAATATAAAAGTAGGTAAAAATCTTATATTAGTTTATAATATTAATTAATTTATAATGCATATTTTTAAATAAGCAATATTATAAAACCTTTTTGTATTAAGCTCATGAAGTGTCCCAGTTTCTTAAGTCCTCAAACAAAATAAACTTGTTGTGGACTCAATACTTATAGGGGGCTCATTTTCTATTCAATTAACGCATCATTTACTCAATAAACCATTGTTTTACCCTACTGAAACCCCGGCTTCTCCGATCACAACCCGGACTGGACACGATTACAAAATTATCTTTCCCAAAATTCCGTGTCCACCCGATCAAGTCTGTATTACTGAAATTCCAACATTAGTACTGGCTCAAAGGGTCGAACAGATTATTTTTAAATGAACAATAGAATTAGAAGAACTTTTGATGTTTAATGATTCAAATATTATTTAATCCTTTCAATTAACTCATCAAAAAGCAAGAAATTGGTGGCATCAATTTATTAATAAATAAACAACATAACCTACAAACTCCCAAAAGTTGATTTGAATACTTTCTTTAACAAACAATAGCACACACTATAAAATTACAACCCTAATCGGGTATCCAATCATTGTCCAAACTCAGTATTAGAAAAATTCGATCCAAATATGAATTGATTAAGCACCAATCACATTTTTTTAAAACTAGAAATAACAAAATACTGTCCAAACTTTTTAAATCAAATATTTGGACAGTCTTATCCAAATGTGCATTGGTCAGGCTCTCCATCACACTTTGATTAACAAGAAATAGCAAACTACCATCTAAATAGCCCCTGATCGGGTGCCCACTATATTTGGACTTTTTGCTATTCTTTAAAAAAGTGTGGTCGAGTGGGCATATTTTGATTGTATTTTGGTAATACTATGCCGCATCAGTGTTTGGTTCTATAGAAGAGTAAAAAAAGAATAGCAAAAATATAATATGTCACTGTGATGACAACGATTGTTTTTGTGGTAGAAGTTAATTTGTTGAAAGTTCATGCTGTCGAATACGTATATCTTTATAGTTTTTGATAAGATTTTTTTTTAAAACTTCTTGTAGCTATGCCATATTAGCGTCCCTAGCAACCGCCCAAAATATGTAATGAAGATTTGTTTACAACCTAAGTTAAATCTCTGGGTTTGAATAATGATTTGGTTCAGGAATTAAACTCTTTAACTGCACAGTCCGGAAATTTGTGATCGGATAAATTAGAACCAAGATTCGTATAAATTACGAAATTTGAATATATTTTTAGAAGGTTTATTTCACTGTTTTTTGAGGGTTTTTTGCTATTGAATGTGGATTTATTGTGTTTAATTTAAATATTTTGCAAAATATTAGTTTTGATTGGGTAAGCCTGGATTCCCGTTTTTTGTAAGGCAACATTATTTACTCAATGGACCCATCGCTTACTCAATGGATTCATCACTTATTCAATGGATTCATCACTTATTCAATGGATTCATCACTTATTCAATGGACTCATCGCCTATTCAATGGACTCATCGCTTATTCAATGGACTCATCGCTTATTCAATGGATTCATCGCTTATTCAATGGACTCATCGCTTATTCAATGGATTCATCACTTATTCAATGGACTCATCGCTTATTCAATGGATTCATCACTTACTCAATGGACCCATCGCTTACTCAATGGACTCATCGCCTATTCAATGGACTCATCGCTTATTCAATGGACTCATCGCTTATTCAATGGATTCATCACTTATTCAATGGATTCATCACTTATTCAATGGATTCATCACTTATTCAATGGACCCATCACTTATTCAATGGATTCATCACTTACTCAATGGATTCATCACTTATTCAATGGATTCATCACTTATTCAATGGATTCATCACTTATTCAACGGACCCATCACTTATTCAATGGATTCATCACTTATTCAATGGATTCATCACTTATTCAATGGATTCATCACTTATTCAATGGATTCATCACTTACTCAATGGACTCATCACTTACTCAATGGACTCATCACTTACTCAATGGACTCATCACTTACTCAATGGACTCATCGCTTATTCAATGGATCCATCACCTATTCAATGGACCCATCACTTATTCAATGGACCCATCGCCTATTCAATGGACTCATCACTTACTCAATGGACCCATCACCTATTCAATGGACCCATCACCTATTCAATTGACTTATCACTTATTCAATGGATCCATTACCTTTTTAATGGACCCATCACCTATTCAATGGACTTATCACTTATTCAATGGACTTATCACTTATTCAATGGACTTACCACTTATTCAATGGATCCATTACCTTTTTAATGGACCCATCACCTATTCAATGGATCCATCACCAATTCAATGGATCGATACATTGGAAATATTTATCTAAAACAGTTATACGTCGTCTTATTGGCTTTATGTCCAATAGCCCTTCCATAACTGTCTAGGAAATTTTAAAATTTTACATGGATCTTATTCTGGTATTTGCTGTTTTCGTTCAAATACATAGTTGTGTTGAAGAAATTTGTTACAAAGGTCTGGTACATCTAGTTTTATGATCTATATAGAATTTCATTGACCTTGTTGCATCACCTGCACCCTGCAGCAATAGCAATGAAACCCCTTTATACTGGAGTGATTGATGACAAATTCACTATAACAAGCATAGTTCGAATGCGAAAATCTCAGTAGGCAGCAAGCGTTAAAAAAACGTATTAATTGTTCCGAAAATGTTTTCCTTCATAATTATCCCATAAAATTGAAAATACTTTAGGTTGCTTTTGACCATCAATAAAATATACTAAGCAATAAAACATTAATGATATCTGCTGCTGGTCAGACTTGTTCCAAATCCTGAGCTACTGGAGTTATTTTTACATGCAGTGTGTGTGAGGTACCAGCTGATAATTTTGACACTATATATCAGAATCAATCAAGTGCAAATACCCCTGTATGATGAGATTAATCGAAAATGAACTTATTTTAGGATAGATAAAATAGTTGGGTAAAAAAACGTTGCTAAAAAGCATCCACTCGAAAATCAATGCCAACCCGTTACAAAGTCGAATAAACATGTCTAAATTTCTATACTTATTCGTACTTCTATCATGAAAGAGATTTTTGTTTCTTGTGTAATTTCTTTAATAATTTATGTTAAATGGGGAAAAAACAACGCTATTTATTTCTCAAATTTGCTCAACAGTTCTTACAAATATGTACATTCAACACTTGAGCTATTCAGATATCCTACTGACACCTTGCATGTACAAGGCAGATACCTAAGATATTTGTTTTACGTATCACCAAATTTTGTTTAAAAATGGCAAAATTCACAGATTTGGTTTCCCGTGGTTTAACTTGTATAGGCTTAGATTCATATAATGTATATACATTAGCTTCATTACTACCAAATTGGCCATAAAACCGAGTAAATCCCAAATTTATGATGCCAAGTTATATCGAAAAGTGTAACATATCAAATGGTCTTCATTTTTGAGTAACAAGTTTTATGTTTTCTCAGTAATAATGTTAAATGCTAATATGTATGTAACGTAGATAATAGAAATTAAATCTATTATTATAAATGTGACTTGAAAATGTGTGATTTCATCGGTTAAATATGGCCATCCGCTTCAAAAAATAAAAATAAACATTAGTATTATTGGAATAGTTTATTCAAAAAAGAAAGAAACCACTGGCTGTACAAGAAATTTTTGTATAAATATAATAATAGGAATATAATATGTCGGTCTCTCCAAGTCTATGTACAAAATCACCATCGCATTAGATTGGATTATACAGCAAATACTGATATTAAATAGGTCAACTCTATGTACAAAAAAAACAATCGATGTCTTTGTTCGGTATCTTCAAAATTAAAAGTTTTAAAAGATTCTCCAAAAATAGTAAGTACCGGCAATTTTTTAAATGATTATGAAAAGTAGATTCACTGATCAATCACATAGATCAGGCTGTACAATAATAAACAGAAACAAATTTTGTCTGTTACATCAAAAAAGTTCATGCTTTCAATAAACTACATTTTAGGTACTTATTATAAGTAGTATCAATATTATAAACAATGTTATTTTACACACTATATTTAATTATTTTTTTAAAGCAGATTACAAATGTGTTTGTCAATGGGATATGTTATGTAGTTTCATAATATTTTTTATTAAATACAACAAATAAGCCTAGCAGTTCATAAATGAATGACTTTAGAAAAAAAAATGATTGTCAGTAATAAATGCCTTGAGATTCATCTGATAGACATGACTAAAGGCTGGCGTTTTTATAGCAACTTCCCAAAGTTTTGAATGGACCACTTATACAAAAGTTTCTCACTTTTCTTCTAACTAAAATCTAGGAATAAATGTTTTCAAAGTTTTAGTAGCTATCATATCTTTCGTCTTTTCGTTCCAATTATATTTGAAAAATATTCAGCTTTTGTCATGTCCGCAGCAGAATTGTTGTGAAGTTCATCTTGGTAAAACATCAAATATACAAATACAAATATAAAACATCGAAGTGACTAATACAATATAATAACCACAGAGTAATCCTTACTCATATGAAAATAACCTTTGAGTATAAAGCATACAATGAGGTAATCGAGAACAGATGTGAAAATCAGACTGAGATATGAATGATTGCATTGTCGAGCTAGAAGTAACAAAATTCGTCAACGAGGCGCTCACGACCTATGAATGCAGATCTAAAAATAGCCCTATTCCAGGAATAAATTGTTGGAAATTCTAAAAGCAGAAATTCCAAGAATTATCTAACGTTTTTTTGTCTTACATTGTGCACGTACATTAACGTGATGGCCGAAAAATTAACACAAGAAGAAAGAGGGGAATTGTCATGTTTGGACGTGATGGGTGCTTCTAACCGATCTGTCGCAGAACAATTTGACCAACAATACCCAAATAGACGCCCAATTATACAAAAAAATACATACAAGACAACAGTTTTAATAGCAACTTTTCTATATATCTCCATGGGGCGCGACTTCTGCGACACTCTGTACATTATAAACTGAAAATAATCACATTATATTGGGTCTGAGCAAAACAGTCCAAAGGTAAATTATATTAGACAAGTTTTTAAATGTATTCTGAGTATTTTTATTGAAAAACCTCCAAACAACATGAGATAACTAAATAATTTAAACAAAACTAATAAACACCAATTTTAGTAGGGCACCCATCAACTAGTTGCGGGGTATTTGCCTCTCATCAGTACAGAGCAGGTTAGAGTGCTTGTAGGCCAATCAGAAGGTCCCGAGTTCGAATCCCGCTCTATACTGATAAGGGGCAAAGACCCCGAAACTCCATAGTTATACAGATGGGTGCCCAGCTAATATTGGTGTTTGTAAATTATATTATTATGGAAATTCATGAATCTAGCACTACATTAGGCCTCAGGAATGTTCCTCAAACTGATGTTTTCTGGCCCAACGGTAGTTTAGTACATTACTTGTAAAATGCTGTACTGGATGTTACAGAAAAGATGTTCCTCTGTATTAACAAAATATATTTATGTGGCCTTCAGCATTAAAAGTCTGCAAGACATGGGCATTATAATAACAACATCAACGGAGAACTAAACAGAATACTTCTTAAATGAATCGAAAGTTACATTTATGAATAGAACTTAGCTAATTTTGATAATGGCCTGGAGCTAATAAATGATAAAACTGTCACCTAAACAAAACTGGCTTCTAGATTTTTCTTTTTACTAGACGTGCCATCTGCCGATGAAAGAGTGGAAGAAGTGGATCGGAATGTATTGGTGCCACCATTCTCCAACATGCTCGTGATCACATTGGCCCCGCCATTGCCGGCCAGCCGACTGCTGGGCTCGAAGGCCAACATGGGCGCGAAAGTGGTGACCGCCTTGGCGCCAGAAGCGGGCGGACAGTTGAGATCTGTGGTCAGTGGCAAGTGGCCCGTGCTCAGGGCCGAATAGTTCGACCCAAAGTCCAGGTGCTGCGAACTGATTGGCATCTGGAATCGAGCGCCGCCATTATTCAGCGCCGCCGTGGTCGAGTTGCCCGAGTTATTGTTGCTGAGGAACGTCCGCATCTGAAAGTGGGGTGTTTGCGAGCCGCCGCCCAGTGTGACCCCGGAGGTGGACGATGCGGAAGCCGGGTAGTAGGCGGAGGAGGGCGAGCAGAGCCCCGGGGAGGAACTCTGCGGGTACTGATGGGAGTTGCCTATGGTGCCGGTTGCCAGGGGCGACTGGTAGTGTGTGGTTGGGCAGCACTGGCTGGTAATCAGATGGTCTCCAGGCCCATGGGCGGGGGTATAGGAGGAGTAGAGATGGTGCTGGTATCGTGAGGAGGGATTCACGTCAAGACTGTCGCCATTTCCACTGTCTCGATCCGCCGAAGCCAGGCTGTTTCGTTTATCTTCACTCTGTTAATGAAAAGAATACGTAACTTAAGATTGTCAAATTACAAATTAATATATTATCCTCTATGTGTTTAAGAGCAATAATAAAAAAACAGGTATACTTTGATAAAAATACACTACTGATCTATTTTACTCGCAAATGATAGCCCAGGACAGCTGTTTCGGCCTTGTTGGGCCTCATCAGCCAGGCATAATCATTGCCTGAATAATATAAAATGTTCGTATATTTCATATCAAAGCATAGAAGTGAATAAAATTTGCCAATTTTGCATAAGAAGAGAAAAAGAAGAAGCTATTGACAAAAAAGTACTTGGAAGCAGCCTGTTTCTTTATTAAAAGGCACTCACGCTGTCAAAGCAGGTCCTGGCCAAATAATGTGTTTAAGAGGAACGTGTAATATGTCACTCAGATAAGAACTATGTAATTCTGCAGTTTAGTATTTCTACCTCCACATGTGACTGCAGTCTGAGCTCAAGAAGTGATCGATACCGTCTGCAACCTGTTTTCCAGTTAAGCCCCATGTTTCGCCTGAAGCATTTTACAGCTTGGTAGGCATTGTAGTTTCATAAAAGCAAATGCAAAATTGTGACAAAACAAGATTTTTTCTTCATAAATTTAACACAAAATGTTAAAATGATATTTGTTTTGTTAAACCATTGCAATGATGTTGTGCATCTACCATCCAAGTGGTGAGACATCCCGCAATAGTGACCGAGTGTAGGCGGAAATGAGTGAGTAGCCAATGAATGGTCTTGTGCGTCTCTCGGTACTTCGGAAAGTTAAGGGCAGTCAATGAGTGAGCCAACACACATGAGCGAATCTCTGTTGAAAGAATTCTTTGGCACTCTTTGATTATTGACCAATCGCATCACTGCCTACGCTTTATTTCAACAAAGTACTTTTACAATCTTGGCAGGAAACTCATATGAGAAATGCTTAAGAAATGAAAATAACCCGAACTATCAACTAGCTTACAAAAAAGTCATAAGCAGGAAAAAGAAGGACAAAGAAGGAAGACAGTGGCGCAAACAATGCGACGAAATTGTCAGAAAAGCATGGATTCAAG